>CABEEJ010000598.1:46435-96933 GCA_901482245.1 Timema douglasi
TGTGTGTGTGTGTGTGTGTGTGTGTGTGTGTGTGTGTGTGTGAGGGGAGAGAATGTGTGTGAGAAAGAGAGAGTGTCAGTCAGAGATAGAGAATGTGAAAGTATAGATGTGGTACTCAAACATTACGGTTCTTTGAAATATCATTCCCTCAAAATTAAGTCTCTACTGAATTTACGCTATTTGTAAGAATGTGAAAAGATAGATGGTGTACACAAAATATTACTTTTAAATATCATATCCTCAAAATTAAGTGGTAAAATGTAAACATAGCTTAACGTATGTATTTGTATTGTTACTATTCGCTCAAATGAACATTAAAATCCATTATTTGAATAAAATGAACATCAAAACCCATTATTTGAAGAAAAAAACCCTCACTAAAACTCATACTTAATTAGTTAAAATTGCTATATCTAAGCGTTATGCAAGATAATTTTATCTTTTTTGAGCTTATAATACATACCTAAACATATTTAAACATCATTTTGTTATGCGAGAAACAAAACGTAGACAATATTTTCACGAATTTAACTTAATCTTTTAAATCTCAAATTATGCTCAATATTATTGCATTCTGAAAATTGAAAAATGACACCTGGACACGGGAATCAAACCTGGGACCTTTAGCTTAGTACGCCACTGCTCTAACTACTGAGCTACCCAGGATTCGTCTCGTGCACATGGTCATTCTTCACTCATATTTTAAGGCAGAGAGTCTATGATGGAAATCGTCGGCTACAAATGTGTGATTTCTAATATCGCGAGCTATCAGATAACCCGGCCATCTGCGACTCAGTAGTTGGCTTATGCGCTACATGTAATATTATTATTATTATTGTTTGGGATACATCCTATTAAGAATCAAATAGCCTAAACTATTATGTATGCATTTAGTGAGAGATCACTCCACACAGATATCATATTCTGTAAATTGAAAAATGACACCTGGACACAGGACTCTCTGCCTTAAAATATGAGTGAAGAATAACACCGCGCAAAGGACGAATCCTAGATAGCTCAGTGGTTAGAGCAGTGGCGTACTTAGTCAAAGGTCCCGGGTTCGATCCCCATGTACAGGTGTCATTTTTCAATTTTCAGAATATGATATCTGTGTGGAGTGATCCCTCACTAAATGCATACATAAGAGCTTCGGCTATTTGATTCTCAATATTATTGATTTAAATACCAATTAACGATAGCAACATGTAAATAAAAAATGTTTATATTATTGATTTAAATGCGAATTAACGACAACAACATTCCAATAAAAATGTTTCCCCAGTATAGGTATCTCAATTTAGCTGTGCTATGACCAGCATTCAAAGAAAAATATTCATTCAAAGAGAAACTGTTGATGTGTTCGGACCAACAAATATTGAGTTATTATTTTTTAGCCAAATAGGTATATTTTATTTAGAGATTTACAACCATGCAGCAACTAACGGTTACCATGGTGATTAAACAATTAATGAAAAACTGAGAATTATCTGTGAAAATTGGGTTTTCGTGGAAAACTAATATTTTTCCCGACATCTTTGACTTCCAGCCACTAAAATGAGTGGTTGTTTGTCAAAATCTGTTCAGTCATTTCCTCCATATTTAGCGCATGGCTGACCTATGAAACCCTTTTTGCTCGTATTAAATACATAGTACGAGCTTCTTACAAATAACCAACCATCTCAAATGTCTTTTTTCTATCAGAAAGCTATTCGTAAGAAAATCGGGTTATATATTTAGGATATGTTATTAAATATAGGATATAATAACATATCCTTTTATAAACACCACCCACTCTTTAATAAAACCAAGACATTTCAAGAAAACAAATTTGTTTAAGCACCGCGTCTTAATATATCAACAATTCGGGTTGTACGCGGACAAAATATAAATCACAGTAATGGTCTGTGAGTAAAAAAATATACTTGTTCTTGAGCTAAAATATTGATATGAAGCAATTACTTTACACCCACTTCAGTGGCCGCATGGTCTGAAGCGCTACTCTCACAGTAAACTAGACTGTCGATCAGAATAATTCTAACCATAAAATTCAGCACGGGATCAACTACATTTTAGTTTGTGCAAATCAATATCTTATCTTTACATTTCAAGCGCCAAACTAATAGGCTATATTACCTGCTTCGGTGGCGCATGGTCTAAGGCATCACTCTCGTGTTAGACTAGACAGCCTATGATAGGGAGATGGGGCTTCGAACCCAGGTCTGGTGTACTAAGGTTTTTTTTCCTTATATGTATTTTCACTTTAACTTCACGCAAATGCGGGTACACTTCCTCTATATTAAACCTTCCTCATACTTAAATCATTAGCGTAATTAGAACAATTGCAAGTTAGAGTGATGATATATTAGTTATTAAAAACTTGAAATTATTTTGCCCAGACAAATTGGGTCACTGACAATAATATAGTTTATTACCCTTTGACGCTTCCTCTATGCCACTTCAATTGTGTGTATGTGTTCCCCCAATACTGATTATGGGTCTTTTGATATTTCTAGATTTCCCTCTCATATCCTTAGGAATTAAAGCCAGGGCAGCTCCACCAAAGGGTTTGTTTACCGCTTGTGGATAAGTTGGCAAGTAATGAAATATATGCTCATGCAAAATTAATATTGTCTTGGCAGAGTTTGCCACTGATGGTTCTCTTGAAAGTATATACTTGATTAAATATTGGTAAATATATTAAAAGGTACGTACTGTTAATTATTCACGTGAAATAAGAAAAATAAAGGTATTTAGTACGGCAGAGTCACTATTATATTTAGTGTAACATATTCACATTGTGTACAAATTAACCAACATAAAAATCGCTATTGTCTCACTGGAAAGTAGTTTATATTTATAGAAAGATGTGAGAGGGTAGGTAATAAATATAAAAATAGGGGAAGGAATATAACCATTTATACCAGTAATAAACACCCATGGAATTCGACACAAGGATTGCCTTAATCTAACTAGGCAAGGATTAGAACGGTAATAAAGAGAAAATACACCAACATTCCCCTCTATAGAAAGTATAGACACAACTTACAAAAACAGATCATGATATTTAATGTGTATGGTAAAGCAAATAATCTATCAATTGATCACCTGTATTTTAATTTTTGAATAATGTATAAATATATGTTAGGAAATAACCATTTTGTATATATTTCCAGACATACGCTGCAGATATTTTCTTTGCCCAGACATGGAAAGACAATCGCCTAAGATTACCGGAAAATATGACTTCTGAGTACAGGTATATTTTAATAATTTATTGCAAAGCTCTTTTATCGTTTGAAAATGAACAACATGTTGTTAAATTTAGATTAATATTTTGAATAATTATATGAATATTATTATTTTTACAAATTGACAAAATTGTACACTCAATTTATTTATAAAGGTGGCAGGCCTACCTTGAAATGTTACACTATTTTGTAAGCTATATCATGAAACCTTACAAAGGTAAGCTTTCTATTTTTCAAGGTAAACGAATGGTACAGTATATGTGGTATGTTACTAAACAATATTTAATGAACGCAAACTTATCCATAGTTGATATTAATTAAAGAAACGTTAGTGTGGGTGTCACTGTTGGATTAGTGTGCGATTCACTACAGCCAATATCATCGCTGAGGGAACTGCGGGTTTTATTAGTCCTTGAGCCGACCATGTTATCGGTACCACTTGGGGGGATGGGATAGCAAGTCATAACTCTTTGCATTTTTTGTATTACCTCTCCACTCCCAAGATGACTTGAGGCAGGCTAAATGTCAAAATTTTGATAATTTCTAATATTGTGAAGTTAATTATTAAAAATAGTAATCAAAGTATTTCTGATTATATACATTAATAATTATTATTTTAATAATGACTACACCTATTAAAATATATAAATGTTATAATTATTGTTAGTTTTTTAGAGCTGGTGGTGAGTGACCGCGCAGCATCATGAAGAAGACTGAAACTGTCCCTCTGATCCCCAGTGTATAATTCATTTATGGTAAAATGTAAGAACCCATCCCCCCTAGTGGTATCAATGGTTACTTCCAGTGAAACATCCAGAGGTACACAACAACTTCATAAACTGTCAGATGTTAATACATTTGGACGAATTCCGGTCGATCAAGCGATAGATGTAACAGTCAACAAAGACACACAGACTCTGGGTAGTACAACTAGGTTCAACCGCAAGCCGGGTGGTGTGAAAAGATATTATATGACGACTGAACACATAAGCGCTTTTTTGAGTCAGATAAGGGAAATGGTTCTTAACAACAGATCAGATGTTACTCATGCAGACCTACATCCGTCACGAATTGAAAAATACTAAGATACTGTAACGCGAGCTTTTAGTCTGGTCCAAAGATGGATAAACCCATTTGTTGGGCCACGTGACTTCATTTGTCTCTCAACGGCAAAAAAGGCATATCAAGACATAGTATCCTAAATAATGCAGGTGCATGAAATAGGTGAACATTGCTACACAGATCTCAAACCTGAGCGACTTGAGAAAAATCTACCTATTAGGAAGTTTCATGACCCGATGAAAATGAAAAAACTAAAAACCTTCACCAATATGGTTAAAAAAAATAGTGAGCAGCAATGGCAGGACAATCATCAGGAAAGCAGAAAAAGCAATATTTGTTCGAATCATTGTCACAGCACAGATTTGGAAGCTTAAAATGGTGGTTGTATTGTCTCATCCCTTAGGACCTTTACCATGGGCTTTAGCAAAGCCAGAAGTTTTGTCGCGAAAAACAAACAAAGCTGCTTTAGCAACATACTTGCAGAAAAACGCTATCCCTGTTGAGGAAATTTCTGTAGATTCAGCCACAGTGATTGATGGTATGGTTCTAGTTCAGAGAGTAAAAGAAGAGGAGTCAAACTTCAGTGAGGTGTACGTCTATAAATAACAGTGAAAGGACAATCAGAGGGGAAGAACTCAGGCACCAGCTACAAAGCATCTTATCTTCCCAGATTGTCAGACAGTGAAGAAATTCCTAGCCACGCAAGGAATAAAACAACTCTCATCGTATGTCTTATTAACGAATATAGAAAACCAGAGTATTTTGTTAAACTTGGGAATAAAACACTGTTCGCGAAATGTGAAGATAAATGCTACAAAATCACTTCTTAAGGGAGCCATGAAGTGCCCGATCCCAACAGTACACACAAAGAAGCAGATGTCATTTGTTGCATCATGCTGCACACGCTACCAATGACGGTTATGAGGTAGTAATTATAATCTCATATAACACCAATGTGTTTATTATGTGTTAGGGATTCCATAACAGATATCACGGCTAAATTGTTTAAGAAATGTGGTACTAAAATACGTAAACGAGTCCTTGACTTTGGGAAGATATCTTCAACCATTGGTGATAATGATTGTCGAGCTTTGATAGGGCTCCTCTATAGGTTTACCGGATGTGGCACAGTAGGCGCATTTGCGGGAAAAGGAAAAGTAAGTACATTCAAAAATCCTTTCCGCCAACAAACATAAGTAATGGCTGAAATAACAGTTTCAGCCCACTTTCTCCCATAAGGTTAACATTGACCCACCACATTGAATAGTATTGATCAGTAGTGGATGGGGGAATGTTATTTTTTTTTAACGCACTGTATTATAACAGGGACATTAAACCATGGTTCTAGCAGTAATAGTTCACAGTGGGAAACACATTAAAACAAACACGTATATAGCATGTTAAGATTGTCAAGAGGATTAATTCAATGATGTCTGTTGGATTTTGGTGACACAAATACCTTAGAGTCAAGCTTATAAGTTTATTGTTAAAAAACTATTGTTCTTCAATCTTTGTAAAGTGTTGAAGGAGTTTTTAGAATTTTATTATTTTTACAAACTTAAATTTATTTGTGATGCTTCAAAAATTATATATTCATTGCTTTTGTGTCGCATCTATTCTGAGTTCCATTTATATATTTTGTGTTGGGCGTATTTTAAGAATATAAAGTTAATTTTTCTTGGTCAATTAGGGCTTTCCTCATAAGGTTTTCTTATTTGTAACCAGGATTCTTGTATATTCTCTTTGCATGTTAATGCATGTTCATCTCTCTACCTGCCTCGGTATCTTACCAAGTATACTCTTGTAACAAAATGAACTTATGATTTCAACAGTATTCTCTAAATGTCTTGTTTTCTATTCATAGATCTGGAATCTTAGGAAATGTATGTAGATTTATATACTTGTGCTAAATGTGAAACTCACATCACTGAGGATTTCATAAGTACCCCTATCAGTCAGGATAGTAATGGAGATTCCGGAGTGTTGAGAGTTATATAAAGGAATGAACTGCCTAGCCTAGGTGAGGATAACTCCACTTGGGAAGACATCCATCCTGAGTGCTTATTAATGTACAAAATACTATATATGTTTCAAAAATAATATAACCGTATAAAAATATGTTTAAATAATCATATTAATAATAGGTTTCCATGGGTGTATTGCAGAATCAGGTAGAGCCTTGTGTGTTTATGTGAACAATATGTCAACAAAGGGCTGTTAAATAATATGGCATGGCAAATAATGTTAATACAATCAAATTAATATGTTAGTATTTTGTTTGACATATCTATAGTGCCAAATTATATGTATAGCATCGCTTTGTTGACATATTGTTTACATAAACATAATAGGCTCAAAAAGTAGCATAGCTGCTTCTGTTATACACCATGGGTTTTTCGTTTATTAAAACTAAGGGTAGGCCTATCAGATAAACGATGTCAGTATAAGATCGTATCACTCATTCCTTTGATAAAGCCAACAGTCTTGAAGAGAGGCATTATGTTGTTGGAAATACTCGGTACTAGATGGTCATAATTCTGTTAACTATACCGAGTTAAATAGAGTATTTCCATTATAACTTTTGAGTAGAAATATTTGATTGGTGGCAACAATAGTATATAAGGGGGTATATTAGTCCGTAATATCTAAGAGGTAAAGAGTGGTAAGGGATTAACAGAGGAAGGTTTAATCGGGCGGGGGTGGTGTACCCAGGTGTAGCCAGCAACTGTATCTCTATCGCAGATCGCTTCAATTTTTTTTTCCCTTATGGTTCCATTTAACCTAGGAAGCCATTGAGAAACATTGGTATCTCAGAGGGGAAGCAAATAAATGCAGGGGTTGAATCGGGCAGGGGATGTAGCTATCATATCTCCCTCTCTCTTTTTGTTTAATTTTTTCTTATGATAAGAGGGCTTACCCATTTGTGTAATCTGAGAGGGGGGAAGGGTGTTGCGGTGGTGCCTTTGGACTATCCTGCATCTTTCTTCATAGGAGGACATCTGAAGGGGGTGTAGGGCAGACTGGCATCTCCATAGGTGTAGCGGTGCATCTCTCTTCACGTAAACCAGACTGCTGGGGAGATCTAGGTTCGAATTCTGGTAAGGTCTACATCAAAGTGTAAATCCAGGGCATCTCGGGGTGATTGCATTGATCTCAGAGTCTGTCAGCATTTCGACACTCCTCAGATTACACATCATATATCTCCTCTTGACATTTCTCTTCTCTCGTAAAACCGATTAGTTCCCTTTTCTATCCAGGCGATACCCTTCTGTACCTTTCTTAAATTTTTTTTTGCAAATGAGGCTTAGTTTCCTGAAATTCTACCTTCCCTTATTGTTAACGGGTAACTTCTTCTTCTTCTTCTCTCTCTCTCCCCCTTGATTTCTTCCATTCTTTATTTAGGCAATACCCTTCTGTACCTTACTTAAAAATATTTTACTTTATACTGGTAAGTGAGACTTCATTTCCTCTAAATTATGCTTTATTCTTGTGTCACTGTCAAACTAATACCCTATGGTCTAACTAAGCCATCTAGACTAGGAAGATCGGGGTTTGAGTCCCGGTCAGGTGTATTGAGTTTGGTTTTATTCTTCTCCGTAATATGAATGTGGCTCCCATTAGTGCATAAGCGTATAGCCCTAACAAAGTTAAAAGTAAATTGGGAGAAGTATTGTTAATAAATGTATAAAATTGACAACTTGTAATCAACATAGTTTGTTTTCTTTAACGAAAAATAGTTAGGCCTATATAGGATTATTAG
The DNA here is from genome assembly GCA_901482245.1 of Timema douglasi. NCBI lineage: Eukaryota > Metazoa > Arthropoda > Insecta > Phasmatodea > Timematidae > Timema > Timema douglasi. The sequence goes on from CABEEJ010000598.1 coordinate 54,506, forward strand.
ACTTGGAGAAAATACAAATGAAACAGAATATATATTATACAATTAGTATAGAGTATTTTAAACATATAAAGAAAGGAATTATGTTAAATTTATTACTGTAAATCGTGTTTTGTAATATATCTTAATTCATACAGTTTAAACGTGCTATTGGAGATCATAATTGGATAAAACCCTGTTTGTCTGATACATAAGTAGTCCAAAATTTAGATAATTTATATACAATTTACGAAAAATGGGAAAAAATTAAATAATCTGGCTTAATTTAATGGATAGATACCATACATATAATAAATGTACATTATTCTCAAAACAAATTTACACACAATCAGAGGTTCTATTATAGTTAGAAATATGTAATGAAATGTCGGTAGAGATGACAGGTTCAGTCCTTGTTTCAAAGATTACCTCTTACACTTCAGAAATGTTCAACCAAGCATATAGGGACACAAAGACTTCAGCTTAGTGGAATGAGTTCTCCTTGTGCTCTGTCCCGGTGGGGGGCCTTTCTAGTCCACCAGACTCATCATGAAGAGAGTCTTTATGAGCATGTCACGAGATTCAATGATGGATAAAGTTGAGGCGTAAGGTGGTACGGGCCATTCTGGAAGTAGAGTCTTTATGAGCTCCATGTATGCTCTTAGATCATAGCTCTGGCACAATCTGAAAAAATATATAACCTTTCAACTATGTAGAGCTCGGCGGAGAAGCCAAGTAGCCCACCCAACATTTTCAGCTTACTTCAAAGAGACAGGTTTAAAAGGAATCCTAGTTGTGTAAGGTCAAGGAGACAGGTCTAAAGGATCGTGGTTCAACTGTCTAAGAGATAGGTTAAAAGGGTACTGGTCAAGGAGAGACGTATAAAGGATCTTGGTTGCTTAATAAAGAAGACAAGTAAATACACTTTACTAGGATTCGAACTCGTATCTCTCCAGTCTAGACAACTTAGAGGCTTAGACCATAGGTTAGAGATACAATTTACTAGCCTTTTTTGGAATGGCCTTTCTTTGAATATTGGATTCCTGCATACTATATCGGTGAGCACACATACTGTAATGAAAGTCAAGATCTCGACTGTGAGGCTAGGGTTCAAATCTCAGAGGGTGAATTTATTCCCATCTCTGCATAAGGATAACATAATAATCAAGGTAAAGCTAACCTGCCCCTCATCCTCCTCCCTCGGGATTCACGCATACCACATTGAAGATCACACGGAGTAAACGTCAAGATCGTGAGTGGAAGGATTTTAAACTCTAATACGTATGAATCAAGACATTGTCCAAAATGTTAACAGTTGTACAGTGATACTTTAAACAAAATTCTTTCCTTCAATATATATATAACACTAATTTTATAAAACATGTTCTGTCTCATATATATATATATATATATTTATATATTCAAAGTATAATATTTATCTAGACTTATTTTTTATTACAGAAAAAAACTTTGTTGACTACAACTTGCATTCTGCGTTGAATATACATTCGTTCAAATGGTATACCGTACACCATCGGTTCCCATCGGTCCTAGCTAATAAAAATGTTATGTTGGCTAGCCTCTGGAAAATTCCAACCATCCACTGGTTCAATTAATCTTTTCTCGCTCTCATTTTCCCGCGATCACCGGGATTTAACATCTTATTCTTCGACAATATCATCATTTTAAGAGCCCACCCATCTAAAAACGATCTTACTAGCTTGTTGCCATTTATACATATTCATACAATACTCGAGGCGATCCATTAGACTAGAATAGTTGCAAGAGACTTGTTCAAAAAAAAGGTAATTTAAATAGCTGGCTCCAAAAGTGTTGCCATAAGAATGATGAGCGTATTTACTGAATGTGTTCTAATGGGTCTCTGTATGTTAAACAATATTCTTTAAATCCGATCATCAATTTAAAATGACCCACCTTGGTGGCGTAGTTATCTAACGCGCTAGTTTCGTGTTGAGCTAGACTGTCCAGGATGGTGAGAGTGAGGTTAGAATCTCGCTCGGGTGAACTGGGGTGGTTTTTCCTAAATGGTTTTCCACTCTCCCTCCACGCAAATTCGGGTTCATTTCCTCTATATTCAACCTCCCAAGTTCCTAGCCCATTAGCGTAATTAGTACTTAAACGTATAACCCGAACGTGTAGTAAGACGTGGTGCTAAGTATTATTATTAATTTAAAATGTTATAATGTTGACGTCGGTGACCTGGTGGTCTAGGGGTAAGGTGTCAGACTTCTATGCTGGCGGCCGGGGTTCAATCCCAGGTCCCGGCAAAGATTTATCTGATTACCAAACCCTTCCTTCACCTCTGACAAGACATCTTGTGAATGTGAGGAATGCCAGGCCTCCACCGTGGTTCGGATTCCACGTTAAACTGTAGGTCCTTCATTTCATCTCACAATCACCCTACCATTACACATTAGCGTAAGTGCGTATAACCCGAACGGGTAGTAAGACGCGGTGCTAATGATAATAATAATAATAATAATAATATAATGTTGACATACACATGCAAGTACACTCCGTTTATCCTGAAAAGTGGTATTTCTTTGATCGATTACGCTATAATAAATCTTACAAGCTACTTCATAGTAGTAGCATCAAACAATGTAACCCAAACAGATACCCGTAAACGTCACATTAGTATCTAATATATTTTATATTGAAACGGCTAAAAGTTGGTCACTCTCTAAAATTAAGATTGTAAAAGCGTTCAACAAAACAATTTGAATTTTGAATTAATTTTTGAATTTAATTTTCAATGTTTATCTCCCATGCATAATTGCATATTATATCATATATATATTATATATATCATATATCATATATATATATCTGCCATGCACATTATATATATTAATATTATAAAATGTAAAAATAGATTAGTTATAAGAATAAATACATATTTCAATTTCATTGTTTATTCTGTTACTCCAATACTAGTTATAAATGTTTGATTTAAAAAAGTTGATTTTATTTTTTAATAATGGCCAACAAACATCTCCAACCGCTCTTTTCCACTACTAATGTCTCACCTCTAGCCCCAACTCCTAGACTTCCCATCACCATAATTTACTCTAATCATGTTTGAAACTCTAACATTGTCAACCCCTTATCTTATTTTTATGCGTCTCTAATTTATTATCACTTTTACAGACTTTTAGAGGTAGAATGGCTGAAGAATATGTGGAGGCCCGATTCTTTCTTCAAAAATGCTAAAGCTGTGACTTTCCAAACGATGACAATTCCAAACCATTACATGTGGCTATACAAAGATAAAACAATTCTTTACATGGTTAAGTAAGTAAAATATTGTAAATGTTTAGCATTTAAATGATTGCATATTAATTGGATGTCTATATTAATATAGTTTATGTTTAAATGTATTATTGTACAAGCAATTGAAGCATGGGTGTAGTGGGCCGCCGGGATACCGGGAAATATCCCGGTGGGATGGTTTAATTTGAGCTTCCACAAATACTTTAAACTAAAATAAATATATTTATTCAATTCTAGATTATTGTTTTTATTAAATTTTAATCCAAAGTGCCAGTGAATAAGTCAGAGGTGCCTAGAATACATCATTTGTGAACAGATAGCATTACATTTATAGCCATCCCATTTGTTGTTTCTTGGTATTGTTTATAAACAAACGTAGAATCATCTGTTTAGGGATATACACAAGTAGCGAGCTTACATACTTACACCCATTAAAGTTTCCAGCCTATGGTCCGGGTCAGTTTTTTAGTCAAGCCGTTAATTTTCCACTACTAGCTTGCTAGGCCTGTCGTTAGTAGTGAACTATTGTTTGAGTATTTTTGCTCGTGTCAGTAGAAAGTAGACAATGATAATCACCATCATCATCTTCTTCTTCAACAATTGTTTCCAACCTGTAGATGGGTCAGTTTAGTAAAACGCCTCCATCTTACTCTATCCTTAAACCCTTCTTCTTCCTGTAATTGCTTCCATTCTTCTCCTCTCACTTGCACATTTTCTGTTATCTGCTCCTTCCATCTTTTTCTTGGCCTCCCTTGCGGTCTTTATTCCACATACTTCATTTACACCATTATCTTTGGCATCCTTTCTTTCTTTCTTCATCCTCATTACATGTCCGTATCATCTCAGTCTGGCTTCCTCTACTATCTCATGTATAGTATGATTTTGGTAGGAAGAACAGTAGAAGTTAGTTACTAAAGTTACTAAAACATTTTTAATATATTCATACATCAAGTCATGCTATTTGCAGCTTTGATATATATTATCAATAACTATAAAATACCACAAATAATATTGTAAAATGTTAACAATGTTGGCCGCAAATAAATATGTTTGAATTTTCTCTACTGTTCTTCCAACCAAAATTAGGGTCTACTCCCTGTAACCCCACTCTTTCCCGGATAACTTCATTTCTAATCTTGTTTCTCCTTGTGACAGCTAATATGCTCCAACGAGCATAAGCAAGAATACATTGAGTAATAACAGAACATAGGTACTGTACCTAGAAGAACTACGCTAAAGTGTAGTGTTGAGGGGTATGCTATAATAAACTACGTTCCCACAGAGCGTCAAACTCGTTTCATCATAAGGGTCATAGTGAAAATTTAAAATACTGAGGTGGCCGAATTATATAAAATCGAGTGTTGTTGCCATCTTGAGTAAAGAAATTCTCAGTTTTAAAATCATTATTAGAAAAAAAAAGTTAATAAAGTTTTAAGAATGACCTTCCATTTTTTACCCAAAAATTTGAAATTTAATTTTTTGCATCAAGGGTGTGAAAGTTAGGCTTTCAATTTTGTGTTGAGCTCAGATAATTTGTAACAAATGCATGTCAAGCCATTAAATTAATTTATTTTATTTTACAATATTAGATGATTAGCTAGTTGTATCAATAAAATAGTTTATGCTTTAACCTATTTTTTTTTCTTTCAGATTGACATTGACACTCTCATGTGCCATGAATTTTATGATATATCCACACGACACGCAGGAATGTAAACTACAAATGGAAAGCTGTAAGTATGCTTAATGCTCAGCCTTATTAAAGTTAGACCCTTATCTCTTGAAAGGTGTAGGACATATTGTTTGTTCATCAGTTACTAAACAGCTTAATTTTTTTCTTATTTTTTTAGCACCGTGTTTTACTGTATGTTTAGGTTATACGCATATATAATAATTGCTCTAATGGGATAGGGATGAGGAAGGAAGCGTTTTAAAGATAATATACCTAGATTTGCTTGGAAGGAAAGTGGGAAACCATTTAGGGTAAACCACCCTCAGTAAACCCGACTGAGATTCAAACCCCGATCTCCCCGTCATCAACAGGTCAGTCTAATACGAGTGTGAGGCCTTAGAACGTTCAGCCATTGAAGTGGATCATCTTAGTTCTTGAATCCTAATTAAGTAACAGAGGTTTTTATTTTCGTAAATAATAAATCTTCTTACAAAGCTAAGATGAGATGGGGGCAACCGCTGCTCAATTGCAAGGGCTTGTCACTTTCTTCCTTGCTACAAGATGCTTAGTAAATAATATAAATTAAGATAATTTTATCACCAGACTTACATCGTGTTTAAATTAAAAGCTTTATTCAATTAAATTGAATATAAACCGTAATTAATAACTTATATTTAGCTAAACAGGTATGGTTATCAAATTACGAATATGCATAAAATGTATATTTATAAATAATATACAACTAAACATGTATAGTTCTCAAATTACTTGTGTATGTAAACGGGTATGAATCTCAAGTTACCTCTCTCTATATATATAAACAAGTATGGTTTTCTAATTACATGTATGTCTCTCAAATTAATTATATATATACACAAATTTGCTTCTAAAATTACTCATATGCATATATATATATGCATATGAGTAATTTTAGAAGCAAATCTGTGTATATATATGAATAATTAATAAAACTATAAATAAATATATACATATATATATATATTTATAATTTTATTAATTATATATATATATATATATATAGTTGCTGCTATTGCTGAATACCCTTGGCAGTGTTGCTCGAATGTCTAGTTCACTTTATTCTATATATATATATATATATATATAAAGACGACTGGTATTGGATGCCAAACAATTTGAGTTCTCATTCCTCTTTAAAGTTCGTTTACTGTAAATTTTCAACTATTTAATCTTTTTATATTCTTATTTTTAGCTAAAACTGTTAGAAACATCTTGCTAAACACATTGTAAATAAAGATATTATATTTTAATATTAAATTTTAAGTATAGTCAATTAATTTTATTAAGTATTTAGTAATAATCCCAAAATCCCGCTATGAATTTCAGTATCCCACACTACTGATGATATGATTTTTCAATGGGATCCTGATGTTCCACTAGTTGTTGATGAAAATATTGAACTTCCTCAATTGCAACTTGTGAAAAACTTTACAGCGGACTGTACTCAAGTTTACTCGACAGGTAAAAATAGCTTAATATATATTTTCTCTCGTAATTATTAACAGTTATACCTGCTTATATATGCCTCAGATATTAACACGTATTGATTCATACATCCATTACCAAATATAGGCTATACAGTATTTATAATTGACATACCGAAATATGTATAAAATTTTCCTAATTTAAAATTATTGCTTTAAGCCAGTTATTTGGGGAATAGACACTACGTTTACCTTGAAACTATCAGTCATTCCTTAACGAATGACATTATATTATAAGCTAAGCCATAGAGGAAACTTGCTTGGTAAGCTTGCTACCTCTTAGGGTAAACAAAGTGTACTGTACAGCTAATAAAGATTGGTTGAAGGAAATGCCAACACTTCATATCCTACTTCATATCCCTCGCTATAGCATTTATTTGCAAATTGGTATTTTATTTTACAAATATCGTTTTTTCATGTCGTATTTGTGTCCAATAATGTTTTTGAATTTTCTAAAGATAATTTTAAAATTCCACTTTTATTTTATTATTATTAGTTGTGATTATTCCTTTTAGTATTAGTTACCTACTCAATTAAAGTCTATATCAGTATTTTACCAGGGTTTTTTTTTAGTCTTACCATTTGAATTTCTATTTTTTAATCAAACATAATCTAAGTACACTTGGTTATCCAAGCAATGTCTATACTGTATATTTTATATCCATGCGTGAGCAACAGACACGTAGTAAATTGTGTTCGTAATCTCACAACTACACTGATTTATTCATGATAATTTGCTTTGTTTCCTTCATATAAATAAAGTTGCAAAGCATTCTCATATAATCTACATATTACATTACATAACTCTATCTTGATGTAAAAATTAGGTAGTTGCGAAGCTTCAAAATCTCGAAGCTGAAGGTTAAATCTCCTTAGCTTCGACTTCGACCACTACAATAAATAACCCTATAATCTTCTAAACATTTCGAATAAAGGACAAAAATTCGATAAATTATTGACTGAGTTGATATATCTCACTAAATATTACCTATTTCAAGATATGATAGTTTTAGAACTACTTCTAAATATTAGTTCAACACCGATAAGTAATTAAATAAAAACAGCCATAGCGAAAGCGTAGATAAAAACATGGGTACTTAAACGTTGATTTAAAAATTAAAAGTAACGTTAAGTAACAACAACAAAAACCCTATCTTCGACTTCGACTTTTCTTCACGTGTTTCAAGCTGCACTTCGACTTCGCTTCGCATTTAAAAAGTGGTCTTTGCACACCTTTGTTAAAAATACATAAGGTATTAATCATATTTTGGTTGTAATTAATTATATTTAGTATTTATTGTTTTCCAACCCCTACCACTATAAGAATTACTTATCTCTGTCTAATTTACAAGTACTAAACCTAGTAAAGTACTATACCTAAATATATCGATATTGTTTGATTGCATACATATTTTAATGTCCCGCAGCATTTGCCAAGCTGTCTAGGGCGTTGGACTCACATTATACTCTATTGTTGTTAATACAAAGGCTAATACCAAGTAGTACATAGCATACGATGCACAATTCAGATTAAAATTACAATGGTTTATAATGAAACGTAGCGTTTAAAGTCTTTCTTAAATAGATTGTCTTTTATTGATATAAAATGGCCTAAACTTTTCGCACTACTACATAATGTATCTAAAAATACTTCACCAAAAAGTTCATTCCAAAAAAGTTAATTAAACTGTATCTATTGAAACTTGAAACTAACCTAATTCAATTATTAGGCCTACCTATATAATTAAATCAAATTTGATTTGTATTTGGTTCTGATTTTATTATTGTCATGGATATTATGGTAGACCTATTTTTCAATAACAGAATAAAAATATAATACACACTTTATTTTGAATCATATAATATGCATTCGTAGTCATTGATAGTTAAATAAGAAAGATTCGTTGAAAACAAACAAACAAGTAGTGCTACCACAAGGCATTTCAAACAAGACCACAAAAGCTATTCTACTCACTTTGTATACAGCATTTAATTGTCAATGGCTTCTCCGCGCATGCTCATTGGCTGATACAACGGCTATCTATCCTCAAGTCCATGCATAACGTATAACAAGTTATAAATTTGAATCAACTTGATGCATTGTGCACTGTTAACTATTCACTATATATCGATTACGAATGCGACTATCGAAATCATTTGTTTCAACTTATTGTTCACTATGTCTATGTGCTATGCACTATTCCCTATTAGGTATGCTTTATGCATGAATATAATCCCAGCCTAACTGATTACACTGGTTTGTTTGATTTTAAATTATATATTAGCACTTATATCCCAATGAGTTATGCATTTACTAACCAGAAACCTATAAGGAGAAAATTTCCTGATTAACTAAGCGTAAATTGGTGCAATATTATGAAACGGATTGAAAAGGAAATGGCTTCTAGACACTAAACTAAGTTTCACTTTCTCGTGTTGTTGCTTTTTTTTTTTATCTTATAGTAAGTATTTCATAAGTAAATGATTCAACCATGCAAAACTTTGATCAAACCAAATGTTTCAGGTAACTTCACTTGTTTGGAAGTGGTATTTGTACTGAAGCGTCGACTAGGGTACTACTTGTTTCACACGTATATTCCTACATGCCTCATCGTAATAATGTCGGTAAGTTACACATTGTTGTTATTTCATTAATAAATAAGATTGGTATGAGGTTATACGTTAACATACTGGTATTTATGTAGATATGTATTGACCAATATTGATATAGGGGTATTAATTTAATCTAATTACATAGTATTTAAATTATTATATTTCGTAAAATTGTGTATGTTGTAGGCTATTCGCTTTGTGGTCGCAATACACTTTGAACTTGTAAAAACTTCACATAATGATACCAGTATCATCATGTTACACGCATACGTGCAGAAGAATATTTTGTCCATTCTTGTCTCAGAGCTTCGCAAAGACAGCGTAAGAAGACTCGTACTTGCACTGACTTGTTCAATTCGTCAGTCAATAAATACGAATTTGAGAGACAAATACGTTCATTTGTTTCCGGAGTTTTCAAAAGGATAGTATTAAGAAAATATTTTCAAAAATATAAACTGGTAGTTAGGCACATACAAATTAAAGTGAATCAATGTCATTTTGTTTGGGAGTGCCGGGGAAATGTAAGTACACTACTTTTTATAAAATTTTAGTTTTGTAGTCGTAGTTAGCAAAGATAGATAAATTACGCCGATCATGACTTGTGTTATTAGTAGTTTAATATTAAATGTTTTGAAACACATGTTTACATGTTTAAATACAATAAGGTTTTACACCCGGAATATTTTTTATTATTGCTATGTCTTATTTAAATAGACTAATTTTGTCCACAGATAACTGATACTAAACATGGCCAAATCTAAAAAGAAATGTAGACAGTACAGTGTTGATTATTTGAAGTTCTTAATACTGTCATTGTCGGACAAATAATTGCATATGTGCCTTTTATGCAACAAAGTTTTAAGCAATGACGCTATGAAACCATCTAGGCTGGAGGATCATCTGAGAAGATATTACTCTGATAAAACAGGTGAAGATTTCAAATACTTTCAAACACTCAAAGATAAACTTCAGAAGAGACCCATGGTGGACAAAATGTTCGCTTCGACGTCACAAAGAGACGATGATGGTTTGCGGGCGTCTTACAATATTTCGCTACTTATAGCAAAATTCGGAAAACCGTATAGGCCTACTATTGGAGAAAAGTTAATTTTGCCAGACGTTGAAGAGGTTTTGAAAACTGTTTTACACAAACTTGCATCTGATATTATTAAAAGAATTCCTTTAAGCCACAACACAGTCCAAAGACGTATTGATGAAATGAGTTATGATATTTAAAGCTTCTTGTGTAATTATTTCCAAACGACCCATTTCTATATACAGCTGGACGAGTCAACTTTACCTGGTAGTGAAGCGTTATTATTGGCATATGTTCGTTTTATTATGGATCAAGAACTCCACGAAGAACTGCTCTTCGCGAGAAAGTTGACAACCGACACTAAAGGCGAATCAATATTTAATGTTTTGAAGGATTACTTCATGGAAAAAGCAATCCCTTTATCAAATATAATATCAGTAGCAACAGATGGAGCACCTGTCATGGTTGGGCACTATCGTGGATTTATAAACCATTTAAAACAAAATTTACCCGGGGTGTTAGCAATACACTGCGTTATCCATCGACAACATTTATTTGCTAAAAATCTGAATGTTAGATTGCATGAATCTCTTCAATTAGTCATTAATGAAGTAAACTGAATCCGAAGCAACGCGTTAAATACGCGGTCATTTGCTCAGTTGTGTGAAGAAAATGACGATAACTTTCATCAATTACTCCTTCACACTGAAGTACTCTGGCTGTCAAAAGGCTTATGTTTGACAAGCTTTTTTGCACTTTTTGAGATTGTTTTAGAGTTTCTGGTTGCTAAAGATCCAATTTTAAACGAAAATGTAATCAAGTGGAAACCAGACATTGCCTATTTAACAAATTTGTTTACTAAATCTAACAAGGTTAACTTGCAGTTACAAGGTGGCAGTCTAAATTTGGTTAAAACAAATTCCATCATTTCAGCGTTTCTTGCCAGAATTAAGCTAATGAAGCAAAACTTTGGACGGTGAGAATTTTCCCAGTTTCCCGATTTGTCACAGACAAACTGCCAGGAAGACGTTTCGACTTACGTTCAACACTTAAATGCCCTCTATTCATATTTTGAAATTAGGTTTGAGGATGTTTTGACTATGGTAATATCATAGTGTATAATCACTTCATATGGTGACATTGAAGAAATGGATGTTATATTACAAGAGGAACTGTTTGAAATAAGCACTAACGAAGAGATTAAGGTACAGTTTAGAAACGGATATCAGCAATTTCGGCTTCAAAAAGACATACCTGTTACTTATCCCGTATTATGGAATATCGCGAGAAGGTTTTTAATTGCTTCTCCATCCTCATACCTAGTGTAAAGGGGTTTCAGCGTGGTTACCAATCTCCTAACCAAAAAAAGAAACAGACTGGTCGTCACTAACCGAGGAGATTTGAGATTAAAGATAACTAAATTGATGCCAAATGTTGAAAATTTATTATTAAAGCATCAGGTTCATCCCTCTCACTAAAAGCATTTATTTTTTGCTTAGTTATTTTATTTAACAGATACTAAATTTTAATTTGGTTAGTTTTAATTTGAATTTAATTAATAGATGTATAAAACTTATGTTTTTTTTTAAGTTTTTCACGCTACACTTCACTACAGTTAAAAAATTTTATCTTTCAAAGTGAGTATCACTATACCAGCTTTCAAAAACACATTTGAATTTGATGAATTTGCAAAAATTCAATATTAGGTAAGCAGGGGGTCTACCCAAAACCGAAAAACATGGCAAGTGGTCTACGAGACCAAAATGTTTGGGGACCTCTTTGCTATCTGAAGTCTATTAAGATAACGCCCGTGATTTAAAAAAAAATTTAGACCTGTAGACTATATATTTAAGTACTAATCAATGGGTTTGAAATAATATTCACTTGTGCCAGAAAATATTACCTTTAAAACTACACAACTGTTTTATTTAAGCCTTGTCCTATACTCTAGGCCAATGGAGCATCGAGCTGAACGAGTATATTTAAATTAAATTTAAATTAATTACTTTTTCGTTCCAAGTAACGGTACTGGTTTGAAAAGCTTTTTTTTCAATGTTTGTCCATTATTCTTTGATGCGTATTTTCTGAGCTACTATGGTGTCACACACTAAGTCATCAACTTAATATTTTAAAACGCTTAAAATATACTTGGATTTCTCTACTAATAGCATTAAAAAAATTATATTACATTTTAAACATGGATTGAAAGTCACTAATTATTGTAGACGATTGGCTTTAATTGGAGACAAATTTATAATGTAATCGTTTCAGCTCATGCATTTATTATAATTTTTCCATAGTAATACCTATTCTAGTTAGGGAATTTGGAAAGTGATCAGTACTTTCAATATTAGGAGCCCTTGATATAATGTTCCTACAAACAAATAATGTAAGATTTTGAATTTTACCTCCTGCAGTACTAGCCAGTAGAATAGTTGAAAATGGGGCAGGTACTGAGTGAACAGTTTACCCAACACTTCCATTTACTAACACTCACGCCGGGGCCTCGGTTGATTTAACAATCTTTTCATTACATTTAGCTGGAGTATAATCAATTTTGGGAGCAGTTCATTTTATTTCTACTATAATAAAATATATGATCTACAGGAATAACAATCGATCAAACTCCTATATTTGCTTGATCAATTATAATTATAGCTATTTTACTTTCGCTGCCACTTTTTTCTGGAGCAAATTCTTACAGACCGCAATTTAAATACATCATTGTATGACCTTGCAAGAGGTGGAAGAGATAGTTTTGTTTTTGTTTTTGTTTTTTTGCTTCTTAAAATGATATAGGCAGCTAATCAAAAGTGTTATTAAAAGCTTTTATTGTGAAAATACTTCTTTAAGGCTTACTGAATAACTGGATTTTTATGACTAATTGAAATAATAATAATAATAGACCCATAATGGTTTTGGCTTTTGAAATTGTGGTAGGGAGATATATTGCATTTAATTAAATATAAATTAAAAAGTATTATATTCACATTTTTATATTCTAATAACTTTCCGTAGTAAATTATAATAGAAATAAATGTTTTTTTAAATCTATAGATAAACATCCCTAAAAAATATTAGTTTCAAAATAAAAAGTTGTTAAATATAAACACAAGCGCACAAATACCAACATCCTATGAAACTTTATCTAACATAATTTTAATTGGATTGACGCCATATAGAGAAGAAATAATTGGAGATGATCAGTGTGGATTTCAAAGAAATCGATCAACAACGTATCAGATTTTTACTACTCAGAAAATGTTACTAAAAATAGTGGGAATACAACATGACGGTTCATCAATTACACATATATTTTAAAAAGTTAAAATAAATAAATTATGTGAAAATTTAGTCAAGTTTGTTATACCGAATAAACATTTCGAGCTAATTGAGATATGTTTGATTGATATGCGTGGCAGTTTACGGTTTGGATGCCACTTATCAGATACTTTCAAAATATATAATGGGTTGAAACATGAAAATGCGCTTTCCTCGTTACTTTTTAATTTAACCCTAGAGCATGTTACTAGGGTATTGTAAGAGAGTAGGGAAAGATTAATAATAAACCGTACGATGCAGCTATTAGGATATGCATATGATTATATCAGGTCCAAAAAGGGATTAGGCTACTGGGAAGTGGAGGTGGTTACATAATGATGAGTTACATACTCTGTATTCCTCACAAGACAGTGTTAGGATAATCAAGTCTCGTAGATTACGGTGGATAGGATATTCAGCGTGAAGGGGAAATTATAGAACCTTGTTCAGGGTACTGACTGTCAAACCCAATGGGGAGAGAGAGACCTTCGGGAAGATATGGGCTGTATCCGAATAGTCCAAGGATCCCTGAGTTGCGGTCTTGATGAATTCACACTTTTCACGCACTTCCCAACGAAGAATGCATTAAACTATTCGAACGGCATTGGCCTTTCTACATCCCCGGGTCCGTAGTACTGCTCTCTAGCAATGATCTTAGAAACGATGTAAACGCCACCTATTGGCCACAATGAAGCTAATACGGCGTATTAAAATTGGTGAATTTTCGTTAAAAATTGACACATTTTACATTTTTTGTTCTCTTTGCAGCGTTTGTTTACCGTACATAACGCCGAGAAACAATTTAATAATGTTGGCAATGTTAAATACTAGACGTAGAATGATTAGTAAACATTTAATAAAACCAATTTAAGTACTTATTATTAATCGCAATGATTAAAGCTCAGAATCAATAAAAAGTAATAAACCAACCCTCTTCTTTATTATATTTAAATAAATGTTCTGATAGTAAATATTTGAATTTCACCATACATGATGGTGAGAAATTATTAGTAAACCCCACACACCACTAACGACAGTATTATTTAAAATGGCGGGTAACAAATTCACTGAGCTCTAGCATATGAAAACCATTGCCGATCAAAAACTGCACCAACAGCGTGTCGACGACGTATCACTTTCACCCTTAGCCACAGACAAGGAAAGAACAGCTCCACAAGCGCTAGGTTAAACGAATTGCGCTCCTTTTCGAGGCTTTACTCCTTCAACATTGGAATCGCTAGGTGCGATCCCCAGTGACTACAGCGCAGTCAAGTGAGCATTTTTTTAAATACTCACTTTAAGCACGAATGTACAAGAAGGTAGATACAAAATATGAGCTCCTCGAGCTAACCTGTCGGCTGGCTTTCACCGAGCAAGCTTCGGGTAGCGTACTCCCTGTCTCTAACCCCCGTCGACCCCAAATAACATAATCCTGCCACACAAATAAGTATGCTATGACTGCACATTACAAAGAAAACTTGAAACACAAAGTACGTGTTTTTTTTTAACAAAGGGACTGGCTGTCGACTGCAATTATTTGTTCTGGAGTACTGAGGAGAATTGCAGACGTCTAGAAATACCAATTTATTTAAGAAGTGGTTAGATTTTTTTAAATATTGTGTTCACCAAAATGAGGGTGAAAGCTCTAACCAGTTAAATGGTTTAAATTTTAATTATAAAGTGTGTTTTAAATGTGTGATATCTTATATAGAACCGTAAAAAACAACCCCACAAATTTTGACCCTATCAACACATGACTATTTGATAGAGGAAGGCTATATACCATACCGCGTGGCCACTAATGCAGGTCTATAATAGCTATTTGATGCTATATATTTAAAAGCATTAATGTTTACTTGAAAAAATTTAAAAACTAGTATTTTCCCGTTGTAAATTAAAATTTCCACACTCAAGTAATTAAAGTTAAACAAAAATATAGGATGGTTTTAAATAGTTCTAAGAGTTTTTGTTATTTGAAATTACATAGTAAGCACTAAAGTTAAACTATTGTATTTTGTGGGAGTATATGAACGCAGGACGGATAGTAATATAAAGATATTGCAGACAAACGGGCTGGCCAGCTATGTCTCGCGGACCCTTTGTTTGTGAATCATGCCTTATCATTCGACCTTGATAAAATAAAAGTTAAATCAGTTCGAAATGTTAATTAATCATAAAGGGCTCATACGTATAGATAAAATTATGTACAGTTTGTTGAAGTAATTATTCAACATATTATATACCTTAAACTCCAATTATCTTAAAATTTAGCAAGCTTTCTTTTATGAATTACTAGCAATCTCACACGGCATTTCCCGTGACCCACTGTGGTATAAGAATTATATAAGCCCGCCCCCCCCCCTCCCCCCATGGTGACCGTATCTCTAAAACGTAATTCTAGAACAGATAAAAAACATTTTCTTCAAAAATTTGTTTAAAATAGCCTAATTAAAAAGCTAATTGAAAATTTAAAAATTCGGCTTCGTGGTGCACCGTCCACCTATGTTAAAAATTTCAGATCACTGTGTGCCGTAAATTTGGCTGGGCATCGCACACAAACAAACACACAGACAAACACTTCCTTTTATTATTATAGACTATGATATAGCATTGTGGCTTATAAATTACGGCTATAGGCTAGGCTAGGCTAGTCTAGTCCATTAAAGTATTAATGTTTTGATGTTACCTTTCAGGGTTCACCGATTGTAGGCTACATAAATATTATTTTGATACGTGAGATACAAAATAAATTGTATCTAAAAATGCTTTCCTACTTACTATTTAACATATTTTGTTATTAAATGAATGGTTTTTAAATAGGAACTAACGAGTACGAAACTGTACATATACAATTTTAACGTTATTTTATCATCACAAATTAAGATTAAATATTTATTTGTTTTACCGTTCGATCTTTTAAATATGTTGCTGACTATCTTGCATACACGATAGAACGAAAACTTCACTGTAAACTCTGCATGAATACATTAACAAAGTGGGATGCCAACATGGAGTCATGATACGATTATATAATTGTTCATAGAGCATATCTCAATAAAGGGCATGATGACTTAAGGAGTCTCCAATCCCCTACAGATATGCTCACACACATATCCTAGAAACATTTATTGAGCAATTTCCTTATGTACAACACTAGAAGGTATTTGACATATAATGTAAGGAAAGGCATTGAAAAAAATAATGATAATATACCCTCATTGGCTTAAACATGTATCGTTTACTTCTCCTATCACATAATTAAATAAGTTATACCTGATGAAGGATAGGGCAGGCAAATGCATCAAAGAAACATATAAGTTTGACAAATAAGTTTATTAAAAGGTAAACAAAAATATATGGAATTACATATGAGTGACATGAATTAATATTAAATTAATTAGTGATAACTGTATTCCGTTATCGAGGTAGAAAAGATTAGGTTGGGTGAATAGGTATTATTACTTTGTACACAAGGAACCGACAGTAGTTGGATAGAACCTTTAGTTTAGTTAAATAACTCTATAAATGGGGATATTAGTTTGAATCATCTGCCGCAACTTGGCAACAGTGAAAAAGGGGAATTAAGTTTTGGGCAATATAAAAAAAGACAAGCTAACCAGGCTAATACCTGAGAGGTTTAATCATGAATAATAGTGAAACAATTGAAAATAGAAACATAGCATCAAATCCTATATTTTTAGAGTTACTAATAAGAATATAATTTAAGCATGCTCGCTTGTATTAACCCTCATGGAGAGTTACGAAAAACCAAAGAATAATATCCTAGAAGAGGAGCTTCTATTTTACACATAATAGATGGCTAACAATCAGGCAGATACACAGTATTTTACTAAGGCCGATCGTTTCCTAATGAGAACTGCCAGAGCTATCAATAGTAAATTTATATATATATATACCCATTGCTAGGGCATACAATAGCTAGTACAAACCATATTTGATCACTTAAATATTATTATTATTATTATTATTATTTAGCACCGCGTCTTACTACCCGTTCGGGTTATACGCTTTAAGTACGAATTACGCTAATGGATTAGGAATTGGGAAGGTTGAATTAGAGGAAGTGAACCCGCATTTACGTGAAGGGAGAGTGGAAAACCACTTAGGAAAAAACCCTCAGTTCACCCGACCGAGATTCGAACCTCGATCTCACCGTCCTCAGCAGTCGAGCTCAACACGACTAGCGCGTTATCCAACTACGCCACCGAGGCGGGTGAACACTCAAATAAACATGGCGCCTGAAGGGGGCCAAAAAGAAAGCATTATCCTTGCGGGCCACTACGTCAATCTAGTAGTGCTCCCACAGGTTGCGTACCGTAAATAACTACACAAACAAGGGGGCAATCGTGACTGCAACCAGTCACTGACCTAACTAGGTCCAAGAATAAAATGTTAGATGATCTTATATTTGCCATTAAGAGATTCTAAACGAGATCATACCGTTCAGGGTGTCATAAAATATAACAATGTCTTAAGGACTTATAAAAGGAAATCAAATTCACGGACTTAGTATACTCAATCACCTGGTCCTATATATATGTAGAGCATAGAGCCCTCGTATTTAAAATATGCCTTATGGGCATAGGAAAAATAATCGTCAGTCAATCTGACTAGAGAAACTATGTCTGATGTACATAGAAAATAATGCTAGACATCTTGACTAAAAACCCATGTCTGATGGATATATAAAATGACTCAGACACTAACACAATACACTATGACTGGTGGACATAGAAGGTAAAGCAAGACATTCTAATACATGAAACTATGTCTGAGAAACATAGATAGCAACGTCAGACATTCTGACATGATACTCAATATCTATCAGAAAAGGCTTCCTCTGCGATGTGGCAGTGAGACCGACTCCTGACACATCGTGGCTAACAATAGTCCTCGGTGCTGAAGTTGTATGGAGTATTTCCTCCTCCGGTGAATAAATACAATGGAATACAAAAATGTGATCCACGGGGAATCTGTTATGTAGCAATAAAACTGCCTTGGACTACAACAGGAGATCTAAGTAGAAATAAGGGGGAAGTTGCGAAATAAATCCACTTCCTCACTAGCGCTGTCAGCAGAAGTGGTGAGCAGAGACAATAATCTTTATTTTCTTCGACGTGTGCCCTTTGCTCAAGACGTGAAAATGCTCTCGATGCCAAAATGGTCCATTGGGGCAATGTTCCTCGACGCTTGAGCGTTTCCCGGCAACATCAATTCAAAGTAAGTCACCACCGGCCACATCGTATTGAAATATATTAGTACTTGTTATATTGTTTTAATTGTTTTTATAGAATTTTGATTGTAGCTGTCATATTATACAAATGACATGCTACAAACAATGCAAAGAGCACAAGCTATTTTGCACAAAGCCGCCACCTTAAGTTAGAATCCACAATCACTTTCTGTGGACTGCAAAGGAGAATATTTAATGTTTAAGGAAACCGACGCAGAAAATACGGAACGTATTATACCAATAATCTCATCTCGTTGAGTGAACTTTGGAGAGTTGAGTTCGTGTGACTTTAAGCTGATTTTGATCCCAATTAAATGTAATAAATTAACAGTGTTTTGACATATTTCTATGAATCTATACTCTTGTCTCGAAAGTAATATTTGTAGCATGTTCCATTTTTAAACGTTAAAATAATGTAAGGATATATAAGTAGTTTTAATGTTGAATAGTCGTGTGTTTTATAAACAAAACCCGCTGTTTGGCTTACGCTTTAGTTTAACAACTTTGGCTTTTAAATAGTAGGCTTGGATAAATTTCAAATTGGAATTGTGAAAGCTAAGGAGGGTGAGAGGGAAAGAGGGTTTTGGAAATGAGAGTAAATTGCCATCTTTACAAAGAAAATATACTTTTATGAATGAAAAAAAATTAAATTTGCCAATTTGATAAAAGTACCATTCCACATAACCATAAAAGTTAGAAAGTTTGGAATTCGAAAATGTACTGCTGGGAAATGGGAGGGGCCAATAAACGCGATATGTTCCAAATGTGGGTACACTTTATACTAATTAAACCTCCCTCATCCCTAACACAGTAGCGTAATTAGTAGTACATAAGCGTATAACTTGAACGAATATTAAGGCACGGTGCTAACAAAAATTACAAAATAGAAAATGTTATCGATGTTGATCGCAAAAAAGAAAATCTACATTCTAAAAGGCTCTTTGTATAATTATTGGACTGTAATAAGACATTTCGAACACTAAATATGTAAAGGTAGAGGAAATAAGTTTAAAGTAGTAAAAGTAAAGCAACACACAAACTAAAAACTATCTTAAAGTGGATACATTAGATTTACAAAAACCTAGCTATTATCGCATATATAGGAGTGACATAACAATTAAAATAAACCAATTAAGGTTACATGACTTGGTGACCATGATTCTCCTTGGATAATAATGATGTTTCATACTTAATATGTTTCTGCAAAAGAGTCTATTATTTAATCTATCGTAGAGCTCATTTTTTAAAACCGTATTAGATTGCTACGTAAAAATGACTTTATTGGTTTAAATGTTTCGTTCACATGCGTTTCCAATACAAAATATTTGTTATTAAGAACAAAATCGAAAAGCGAGCCTACTAAGCGAATCACATTTCGGATTCTTTTTAAAAGTAGGCTACGAAAAAAAATCATTTATTCTTTTTTCGGTGATCCTATCACAAAAATCGCTAATAATAAATTAAAATAAGTAACAAAATATAAAAAATATAAACAAACATCCATATTTACTATGCGTTAATGATCCTTATCATCCTATAGTCTAATATAAAGTGTGTGTATATAATAATTGATTAAATATTTTCTATTATCTCTTAATTTAATGTTAAGTCTCAGTGCTGTGGCTATGAGTTTTATTCCTTTATATTTAAATTAGTTTATTCGCTTCTAATAGATGTATAGTTCATCTACCATTGGATGTATGTTATTTAAAATAAAATAACACACATCTACCATTAGATGTATGTTATTTAAAATAAAATAATACTACAATAATATAATATATGACCTGAATTCCGAACAACATTTTCTAAATCAATCACCATTATGTTATGTTCATTTTTAATGTCACATAAATTGTAATTGTAGTAATACAGATTACTAAATAACTTACACAATTACAAGAATTTCTCATAGTACGTCAAATAAGTTTTAATATTGGTACTCAAGTTTAACATAATGATTGTTAGACCACTAATTTTGCCCAAATTGCATAACATTTCACTATGAAATATTAAATAACATTTCACTATGGAATATTAAATACGTTTTTTGTTCCTCTTTTTTTCAATTGTTTGAAACTTCTTAAAACGCATACTTTTGTATTGACTGTACATTAGTCAGGCAACATGAAACCCAGATGAAACCTGAAAATTAGGTAGCTGTATGTCTATTGTCAATGCCAGTGCCGACAGGAAGAGCTTATGTTAGGCCTTTAAGTATCGAATTCCATTGCAAGCCACCAAACTCCCGAGTAATTAGTTTTCCTTCCAACCCATACTCATGGGACTATTCGAGTAACTACCCAGTATACTTCATTCACGGTAGGAGTTTACCTCTGAAAGGTCTTTTCTCCTACCAATATCCTACTATATAATAGATTTCTGGTAGGGAAAAAGGCCTTTTAGAGGTAAACTCCTACCGTGAACGAACTTTACTTAGAAATACTCGATACTCGATTGTACTCGCTTACTCAGACAGCAGCTAAATACTAGCATTGACCGTGGTTGCAACAAACTGTGAAAGTGAAAAAATATCGGTCCATCAAGACACTGTAAATGCCAGTCAGTGATCACTGGTATAAATAACCGATATTTTAAAACTACGGTCGCTGCAGTCAGTGATATCGTAAAATCACTGTTAAGCCCATCTTTAGTCCAACACTTTCAATTGTTTGAAAAGTTTTGGTCAATGAATGGGGGGTTGAGGCGGGGTAAGGGATTACCGCTAACTGGACTATTGTACTCGCAGAGACGGCAGCTCTTAGCTCGCAGCTTGTCTTTCTCCTGAGGAATATTTTTAAAGTGAATTGTTTTAAAGAATTCTCACTTGGAAGCGTTGTTATCACTGGATATTTTAAGTTCTACCAGACTCGAGAGGCGCATCAAAACTCCCGTAAAGTTTGTGTATCTGCTATTTCCTTGTCTGTACCCTTGGCTCAAGGACGTGTTTGGGGTGTATCGGCGATCTTCATGATTAATCGGACAGCTCTACACTTGGGCACGTGATTTTCAATGCAACTCTCAGCGGCACGTATCAAGGCAACAGTGCATAAGTAGACTATTCGGATAAAGCCCTAAATGCAGATGGGAAGATAACCTTAAAATGGGCCTGAAAGAGATAAAGTGTATGAGGTGGACTAGATAGAACTAGCTCAAGATAGGGATAGGTGACAGACATGCTTTTGTTAGTGCGGCAATGCACTTGCCGAGTTCTTAATGCTATAGAATAGGTTAGTAAGGTATGGTTATTCGTAATAAAATCAGGGTCTACGCAAGTCTAGGAGATCAGGTACTCTAAGTGAAAGTATGATATTTACATGTTTAGTGTCCCAAAAACTACTCCAATCTTATGTTCTAAGTATCACATATACCAGATCAATTAATTGTGAGTTAAATATTCCAAGCTAATTTAAGACAGTGCTCTATAATATAATCTTATGTAAAATGTTGATGTTTATTTTAGTGGGTATCATTCTGGATCAAACCGGAAGCTGCCCCAGCCCGAGTAACATTGGGTGTGACGTCTTTACTGACATTATCCACACAGCATGCCAAATCGCAGGCTGCTTTGCCACCTGTTTCTTATTTGAAGGCAGTGGATGCGTTCATGTCCGTCTGCACAGTGTATGTATAAGTTATTAGTTATCTGGTTTTAAATTTTCCAAGTTTAAACTTTTGAAAGGTTTATTTTTAGTCTTTTTAGTCTTACTACTCGTTTTGGATTTACGCGTATGTACTAACTACACTATTTTGTTAGGGGTTGGAAAGGTTGAATTTGTAATACGTGTACCCGCATTTGCGTGGAGGTAGAGTGTAAAACCATTCATAAAAAATCACCCTCAGTACACTCAGCTGTGATTGAACTTAGAGCTCACCTTATTCAGTAGTCTAGTCTATTGAGAGAGTGACGGCTTAGACCATCAGGTCACCGCAATGTGTCTGAAATGTTATTAAATTATATTTTAATACATTTTAATAAGTTATCTTGATCCTGGGAGTTATAAAAGTATTTGAAATACATTTAGTGAGCATTTAAACTATTATTTGGTTGAAAGTAAATATGTATCCATACAAAGAACAACTTAAATGAAATTACTTGGACCCGCTTCGATGGCCTCTTGGTCTAAGCCTTTAAGGCGTCAATTTCGAAATAGATTAAATAGATTGGACTGGGGGATTGAGGTTCAAGTCCTGGTTGGGGGTATTGAAGGTGGTATTTCCTATATGGTCTTCCACACACTCTCCACGTCAATCTTGGTACGCTTAATCTAAATGCAACCTTCCTCGTCCCCAACACACTAGCGTAATTAGTGAATAGACGTATAAGCCAAACGGAAAGTAAGACCCTGTGCTAAATAAAATTAGTTTGACCTTCTTTAGTCACAAAAAAAAAGTTACCTATACATCAACAAACTACGAGCTATTCAAAAATAATACAATTAAGTCGGAAGTATAAATAGCTCTAAATATCAACCCCTTTGAAAATTGAGACGGCCTAATATAATGCATCTTTTTACTTTTTTACTAAATAATAATCAATATTTAAATTATAAAAAGTCAACTTCAGTAGTCTTGGGAAGTGCACACCTCAGGATCCGATATTAGTGGCATCAAACCCAGCTGGGGTCGATGGATTTTTATTTAGCGATAAAAAAAACCGTAGAACAACTTTCTTCGGAAGGTAAGTAAATCCGTTGCTCCCATATCAATTATTGTGGCATGGAAAAGAATCCCGGAATGTATGTGAAAATACCTTTCCCGACAAAATTGGTTGGCCCTTTCGCTCTCACTCATAGAAATTCTCGTGGGATGATGTAATCAGTCGTTTCCGAAATTGCACGTTAAGTACTTTAAATAAATCAAGTAATAGTAATTAAAAAAAACCACGATGTTTAAATGCTTGAGGGTTATTTATATGAATTGGAAAAAAATATAGAAACGTATTATGATGTAATAGATAAGTATCAAATCTAAGCGATAGTTGGAAAATAATTATTCATATATATTTTATTTTATTGATTCCTTACAAATAAGATACAAATAATTATAGTTAGATAAAAGGTGACTGACTATAATACCAACCATACAACTTTCCTTGGTATTGTTCTTTATGTTAATTATTTCAAAATATTATTCTTTATCATACTCGCTTGAATTCAAATCTCATTCTGAAAACTGTTGAGCTCTTAGTAGTTTTTTTTAACACATGCTATATCAACCGTATCATATCCTGAAACAGTTACTAACAAGTAAAATATTTCGAGTTACTATTTGTAAAATGATCAAAATACTTGAAATGTGATTTTAAGTATTTGCAGTGGCAGATCCAAGGTATCTTTAGGAGGGAGTAAGGGGACTTAATTGTGTAGGAAAACCAATTGATATAATATAGTGCATGAGTCAAAACTAGTTATTTATTATTGTAGATTGTCCTTAAATTTAGATGAAATATGTCACATTAGGATAGTTTACACTAATTTTGATTATGTATATAGGTTAAATGATTTTTAATTGAGTTTAAAATGTTTCATTCTCTCATAAAATGTTCACATTAATAACTAGAACTAAAATTGTTTATGTACAGTATAAAAATAGTTAGTGATTTTATTTTAATTCTTAATTATTTGGTAAAGTTATTATTATAATAATTTTATGTCTTTCCCCAAAAATATTTCCCGAAACAATTTACATTACAAACACTAAAATTCATTTTGATCATGCATTTTAATATTCATCACTTTGTTTTATTTTGTCTTTAATATTGTTTGAAACAATCACATTTAAAAGCACTAACATTCATTTATGATTCTATAATTTAATAATTGTGGTTAGTTGTTCTATTTTATTTTTTGTCTTTCAAATTATTTGAAACACTTCAATACAATAGTTTATTTTTATTTTGCCTATGTATTTTAGTAAGGATCACTCTGTTTTATTTTAGTTTGTCTTTAAGAGTGTTTGAAGCATTTACTTTACAATAACTAATATTTGTATTGACTATGTTTTTAGTAAATATATTTTTTCTTTCTTTTTCTCTCATATTTTACTTTCTCATTATCTTACAGGTAGAGAAAGTATTGTGATCACCAAAAAAATCGAACTCGACATTTTGATGAATCTAGACGTTTAATGACTCCCCGAATCCGAAAAAAACTTTTTGAATTTCCATCTATTTATTTGTCTGTCTGTACCTCCAACTAGAGCTTAAACTATTTTACCGAACGGGCTAAACTTGGTTTCTAGTGTTTTCATAGGGTTGCCCCACGGGGTTTTTCGGAATTGGATATCTAACCCTATAATTAAGGGTAGTTTATTGAAGAGCAAAAAGAGAAAAAGTCAATTTTATCAAAATCGGCTTTAACGATTTTGACTACATTTTGTTTGAAAACATTTATAAATATTCCAAACAAAATGGCTACTCTCAATATTTCGGCAAAATGAATTTAAGGGCTCCGGTCTGTTGCGTAAATTCTCATTTTTTATCATATCCCCGAAACTATTTGAGATATGAATTTACTTATCATTGCAAATATGTATACTATTTATAATACAAACATTTTATTCAAAATTTAGAAAACCATTAACTTTCAAGCTAAACGCAAAAAAAAATATATATATATATACAACGTGTGTATATATATATATATATATATANATTCCTTGGGTGAAAATAGAATAATTCACATCAGCAACCTAGGGTCCATCTTAAATATTAAGAGCGGTATTCACCCCTAAAGATAGAGCTAAAAAGGACTGTTGTGTGAAATATTATGAGAACTGCTTAGGGTATTACAACGAATCTTTGTATACTACTTATTGAAACCTTGATAATTAATAAACTAAATGTTCTGTTACCGTTACCCACCCCCATCATGTAAAAAATGGGGGGTTGTAACATATTTTTCTGCAATAAAATATGTCAGAGTAAGTATTACTAATTTTGACTTAAGATTACAAAACATGGAGTAAAAATTAACAAATAAGGTGTCTTGGAGAAACTGTCTAGCTTTACCCGTTTCCGAGATAATCATGCATGTTTGATTTCAAAGACAAGTGTTAATTCTTAGCAGGTAGAGAGCCTGTATGGCTGTTGCGTGGCCACTACGCTCTCCTTACCTTAATACGTTAGACTTTTTCTGTGGGGTTTTTTTCAAAGCTTTGGTTTACGAGACAGCCATTGAATCCGAGGAAGACCTGTTAGCCAGGATAGGTGCTGCATATGATATCACGTGCCGGTAAAAATGGGTAAACAACTGCAGTGCGAAGTAACACTGCGATTCTGGTTGCCTACCTGGCAGGCATTTACACTTGTCTCTCAGCTCAAACTTGTGTGATTATCTCGAAAACGGAGAAAGCTAGACAGTTTCTCCAAGACACCTTTTTTTGTTAAATTTCTAATCCTTGTTTTGTAATCTTAAGTCAAAATTAGTAATACTTACTCTGGCATATTTTATTGCAGAAAAAAGTGTTACAACCCCCCCTTTTTTACATGAAAAGGGTGGGTAACGGTAACAGCACATTTAGTTTATTAATTATAAAGGTTTCAATAAGTATTATACAAAGATTCGTTGTAATACCTTAATAAGTTTTCATAATATTTCACACAATAGTTGTTTTTAGCTCTATCTTTAGGGGTGAATACCGCCCTTAATATTTAAGATGGACCCTAGGTTGCTGATATGAATTATTCTATTTTCACCCAAGGAATAGCCTTCCAAAGTTTTATGCAATGTTTTAGATACACGTTATATATATATATATATACTTTTCGAACACTAAATATAAGGTATTGCGACCGTAGACAAAATCTAACCCGAAATGTTGATGGATGTCGACGACTCATGAACCCCTGAACCCTGAAAAGTTATGTTTGCAATGCCTTCTGTCCGTGTGTCTGTTTAACCCTAAAATTAAGAGTAGATTAATAAAAATCGAAAAGAGAAAATATAGATTTTCTCAAAATTGGCTCTAACAATTCTAATAAAAATTCGTATCTAGGCGTTGATTAAGATCACAAATAAAATTGCTATTTTCATTTACCTATGAAAATAACTTTTAGGGTAATTTATAGAAGTGGAAATTTACTTATCTCCGCCACTATTTGAGATACTAAATAACTTATCATTGCAAAATTGTAGAAAAACTTTATTTGAAATATATTTTTATAAAACTGACAATTTCTGAGATATTGCAAAATATGTTAATACCATTTTGTGAGCTCTAGTTGTAAAGAGATACTACCTCTGTTTTAACGCAATAATTCTACAATTCCATAGAGTAATTAAATATAAATAAGTCTCTCAAAAAGTTTATGTTATTATTTCTTAAACCTCTTAGGAGAAATGTTTGTACTACAATTATCTATCTCCTTAATTTTAGACTCAATAGTCATTAGATTTTTTTTTGTCTAAATTTATAAATTATAAATTTAATAGCAATGCAATAACCTAAGGATGTGCAACACCTAATAAAATGTCGATATTTTTACCTGAAGTCGAAATTTTAATACAAAGTGTTGACGCTTGTAGACCCAATATCGATCTTTTTTTATTGGTCCAAACACAAAAATGAGGACATTAATTCTTTAAAAATAAAATTATAAAACTTAAAATCGGGACTCAAAAAAGTTTTGCGTAAGTATAGTGCAATTTATGCTTGGGGCTGCTAGTGTATATTATTTCATTTCACAAAAATTACGAGCTTTGAGTAAATATCTCAATTTTTAAACAATGTAGCGAGAAAGTCCGTGCGGAGTTTCGTACCATTTATTTTCATTTTGCTTTTTCATTGATTTACTTTTACCTTTATTCAACTTCAACAAGCCTTTTAATATATTTCGATACTGTGGTATGAGTCTAAAAAAATCAATCAGTAATTCGAGTTTTAGATACAGACTGAATCTAATCAATCCTGTAAAATGTTAATGATCACCAGAATCATAAGTAATTGTTAAACAAATTTACCAAGAACCTTACCCCCTTTGCTTCCTGTAAGAAAACAGGGGAGCAATGTAAACATAACTCGCTCAACACCAATTCCAACGTCTATGCTCCTAAAAAGAATTTTCAATGAAGGCGAGAAGCACTTTTTACTCTCTCTCAAACTTCTTTTTCCCTTGTTCTTTCCTTGCATTTCACATTTATTTTACTCCACAACCGCTTCCGGGCCTAAGATTGGAGTGACCAGAGGCTCCCTTCCCCTCTGTTCTCTCCCCACGACTCGAAGGGGCATGAATGCGGTCAAAATTAAATTAAAATTAATTCTTAGAAACAGAAAGTTCAAGTAAAAAAATCAGACACGAATGCAATAACGCCCTGTTTTGGATGGTTATGGCCTTGTTAGCACCGAATATTACAAAAACGCTAAATAAATACCTTTGGTAATTTTATTGGTTCAAATACTAGTTTCTTGTTCCTATCGTGGTACGAGAGCAAACGGGGAAAGAGTAATTCGGAATTCACTACAAGTGGAACTCTTGGTTCTGAGTCTTATAATTATCAGCCCTTCGGCTTGAGTAAAGAGCCTTAAAAAGCGTATGGATATTTGTAATAGGAGTCAATTCTTAAAGCATATGTAATTGATTATTTAAATTTGAATAAATAACTTTCCTTAAAATTATTATCCATTGTATGTGTGTATTTGCCTGGAAGAGGCCAAGTAAGACTGTTATTCTCTAAATTTTTTAGAAACTCTGAATTGTGTGGCTGGGTGAAGTGCCAATTATAAAATAGCGATCATACAAAGTGTTAACAGATGGCAGCTGAGGAAAATTTACAGAACATAGTAGCCTACTATTATAGGCAAACTCGTGGAAACATTGATTTCCAATCCTTGGGCTACATTTGCTCTCAACATTTTGTATTCTAATAATTCATCTCTATATTCTTCCTCACACTTTTGATGTGGTTCTTTCATGGAGTCATTGTATATTGAACCCTGCAATATATATTTTTCTAGACAATTTATATATTTTACATCCTCGACAGCCTAGGCAATCTTCTGGCACTATTTTGTTATGACAGTGTAATTATTTTTCAAAATAAATGGTACGGAACTCCGCACTTACTTTCTCGTTCTATTATTTAAAAATGGAGATATTTACTCAAAACTTGTAATATAATGTGAAACGAAATAATATACACTAGCAACCCTAGCCATAAATAGCACTATATTTACGTAAAACATTTTTTGAGTCCCAGTTTTATATTTAAAAAATTTATTTTTTAAGAATTAGTGTCCTTATTGGTGTGTTTGGACCAATATAAAAGATCGATATTGGGTCTACAAGCGTCAACACTTAGTATTAAAATTTCGACTTCAGGTTAAATTTTTCGACATTTTATTAGGTGTTGCACATCGTTAGGTTATTGCATTGCTATTAAATTTCTCATTTATAAATTCAGACAAAAAAAACCATCTAATGACCATTGAGTCTAAAATTAAGGAGATAGATCATTGTAGTACAAACATTTCTCCTAAGAGGTTTAAGAAATAATAACATAAACTTTTTGAGAGACTTACTTATATTTAATTACTCTATGGCATTGTAGAATTATTGCGTTAAAACAGAGGTAGTATATCTTTACAACTAGAGCTCACAAAATGGTATTAATATATTTTGCAATATCTCAGAAATTGTCAGTTTTATAAAAGTATATTTCAAAAAAAGTTTTTATTTATTTTTAATAGTACTACAATTTTGCAATGATAAGTTATTTAGTATCTCAAATAGTGGCGGAGATAAGTAAATTTCCACTTCTGTAAATTACCCTAAAAGTTATTTTCATAGGTAAATGAAAATAGCAATTTTATTTGTGATCTTAATCAACGCCTAGATACAAATTTTTATCAGAATCGTTAGAGCCAATTTTGAGAAAATCTATATTTTCTCTTTTCGATTTTTACCAACATATTCTTAATTTTAGGGTTAAACAGACACACAGACAGAAGGCATTGCAAACATAACTTTTTAGGGTTCGGGGGGTCAAGAGTCGTCGACATCCATCAACATTTCGGGTTACATTTTGTCTGCGGTCACAATACCTTATCTTTAGTGTTCGAAAAGTACATATGTGTATATAATATATGCTTATAGCTTGAAATTTATTGGTTTTATAAAAATATGTTTTGAATAAAATATTTGTATTATAAATAGATCTACATATTTGCAATTATAAGTAATTTCATATCTCAAATAGTTTCGGAGATATGATAAAAAATGATTAGAAGTTACACATCAGACCGGAGCCCTTAAAGTCAATTTACCGAAATATTGAGAGTAGCCATCTTGTTTGGAATATTTATAAACGTTTTAAAATTAAATGTAATCAAAATCGTTAGAGCAGATTTTGTGAAAATTGTCTTTTTCTCTTTTTGCCCTTCAGTAAGCTACCTTTAATTCAAGGGTTAGATATCGAATTCCAAAAACCCTTCGGGGCAACCTTATGAAAACCCTAGATACCAAGTTTTAGCCCGATCGGTAAAATATTATTTTAGGCTCTAGCCGGAGGTACAGATAGACAGACGTAAATTCAAAAACATTTTTTTTCGAATACGTCGAGATTCATCAATATCTCTAATTAAATTTTTTTGACGATCACAATAATTTCTCTACTTGTAAGATAGCGAGAAAGTAAAAATTGTTTGTTACAGCCTTAGATTTTGTGAACGGACTATTTGACGTACAGTACAATTTACACCAATAAGTTTAAACGTCAATTACATTTGTTCACCACGTGATGCACCACATTTAGTTCATGCCTGTGCCCATGCTAGACTATGGCATTTTAGTGATCTGTGTATTGTGTAGCTGTAGACTATGCTAGGAGGCTTCGTAATTTGTTTATGTTTATACAATACCATGTTTGATTTTTTCTGTTTTTAAACATAATTTTTTTTGAAAAATATAGAAATTTGTTTATTCCTTAAAAAAAGTATTGTTAAGCCAATTTTGAAGACTCAAAACAAATTTGTTAAAGTTAAGTTTAGTTGAAAATATTTGAAGCAAAATGAAGAATACTGCAAGTAGAGTGAACCGATGATCAAAAATGTGTTTCTATTTTTATTAAAGCCAAGTGAATTCGCAAGGTAAACAAATATATCTAATAATAACTAATAAATCTAATAAAACTAATGAATCCTACAACATAAATATATTTAATTTTTTATACATATGTACGTTGCTCTCCCCCTCCTCCACCCCAACCTCCGGAGGGTTTTTCTTCAACCTGTATTAACCTAGACATAACGTTATTTTGTATTTAAGTATATACCTAAATGTTGACTGTCAGAAGTCAGCAGTGAGCTGTCAGTCAGCACCAAAGAAGCCACGGGGCTACTGTAGACTTCTCAAATCCTTTCACGGATCATTCTTTACCATAGTAAATATTTGATTTGAAGAGATACCAACGCATTAGTAACAGTAACAATAGTTCTCCTTTCCTCTTTTCCAACACCTCATTGTTGAATAAAACGATTCGAAGACCTGTCTACATTATAACATCATGCTGCATGACAAAATTGAATAAAGATAAATTAATAATTTATAATAAATTATAAGTTATTTCAAAAGCATTTTTTTCACACACCTGCATCAATCACGAAACACGTAATTATTGACCTAGGATGCAAATTAATGGACAAGAAAATACCACTGTACAGGGGCCAAAACTATATATTTAGCTCTGTAAGTTCCTAGAAATAAACTCTTTCAAATTAGTAGGAATTAATTTATTAGTTGAAATAAGGTAATTGGCCCCTAAATACAAAGATAAGGGTATAATTAAAGTTAACGAATTGAAATCGGCTCGCTAGCTGTATAAAGTCCTCTCTAAAGTCAGATTCCAGTGAAGAAGAAAGTATTATCAATAGTCATAGAAAAACATCATTTTTTTACTTGGGTCCGCGTCGGTCCATACTTTATTATGGACTGCATTATCCAATGTGCGATGTTTTAACTAGCTACCATTTAATACACTTAATGCTAGCAGATAAATAAACAATAATTTTTATCGTACAGATTTGTGTTTATGGCACTTATGGAGTACTGCTTGGTGAACATCGTCCTTGGCGATAATGAGGCTCCCAAAACCATGGCTGAGCCACCCAAACCAGACAAGATATTCGACCTTGCAGCTAAAGTAAGTTTCACTAAATCCATTTCATATGTGTGTACAAAACATTCAACAAAAATGTCGAACCAATTACTTTTATTAAAATGTATGCAATTAGTAGTTTTTGGTGTATTTATTGGTAGGCTACATGTGGTCACTGCGAGCCGCCGCAGTGTCCAGTAATTATTTTTTTGTATGTGTCTGTTCTTTGTCTAAAAATAACTTATTTTTTTTGTTGATAGGAAAATGCTCGACTTCTGACTGGCCAGCCTCCTGCTCCTTGTCGTCCTTCTCCAGCGCAAAGGAACAGGATTAGAGCAATTAACATCGATCGATTTTCCCGGGTGTTCTTTCCCCTTCTGTTCGCCATCTTAAATGGTACCTATTGGATCATGTTTGCGGAATTTAAAAAAAAACATATTTGTTTTGTTTGGAAACTTTTACCAACCAAGTCAGAAGAGCAAAATTAAGCTTATACATAGTGAAATAATATACACAAAATTAAATAAAACAATCGGTGTGAAGATATTAATATTCTTGTATATCAGCTTCAATTAAACTGTATATAAATGTCTCTAAAAATGAAGACTGTGTTCCCAAATTATATTTAAATGTTTAACATTCAACAAAAAGATCGCTTGGGTGACCTTAATGCAATAAAACAGTCTAGTTGGGAATAAAATACTGTGTCACCAATTAAATTGATTATTAATTTAGGCAATAAATTCTATTCAATGATCTGATATTGACTTAAAGTTCAAATTAAAACAAATATTCAAAATATTGTATTCTTATATTTGTCCCGCTTAAAGATATGCATTGATTAAAAAATTAATTTATTTTGTTTACGTATTGTTTATATTGGGGGCTTCATTTGACTTAAACAATAATGCAATATCTGGAGCATATACTTTCAAACACTTTGGATAATATGAGTGGCATTTAAATGAATTTTAGTTTCACACAGTTTGGGAGTGTCAGTACATTTCTAATGTTTTAAAATTACAAATTTATTTGGGGTTTCATAAAAAATACATATAACAATTATTATTTTAATTGACTTGCTAAATCATTGTGAAATAGTTTAATAAACATTTAAATAGTGACATCAGTAAAATCACCGACATTTAATACATCCTCAATTTTTTTTTCTAAAATAGTTAAATAGATTATAGATGTTTTGGACTACTCGTTTTAAACAGTAATTTATAATGTCCCTTCTGACATTACTTATCAAGTTGATGCATAAGCTGAGCAGAGAGAATCACATTTCATAGGTGATTTTTGGAGCATGTTTTTTTTTAAATAATCACCATGATTAATAGTAATAAAATAATAAATAATTAATTAAGAAACAATTATTTACCTTAGCCCATGGATTTGATACATATGTGTTTGGAATAAACTGTTGTTATCTAATAAAGTAAAAAAAGAAATTATATTAAGAGTGCAGCTGGGTGTTGAACATTTTAATTACCTGCTTCGGTGGCCGCTTGGTCTAAGCTGTCAACTGTTACAATGCTATATAAATTTAATTTGTTTTAACCCTTTAACAACCAAATTTTTATTCTCCTTCATTCTTCTTTCTTTTTTTATTGACATCAAGAGACAAGAGTTCAAATATTGTACATGGATAAATTGTAACTTAAACTTCAAAATAAATTTCAACTTTTAACACAATATGGTCTAATTATAACTTTATGTTGACTTTGTACTTTTCGCGATTTGTAACATTATATTTTAAAACCACAAAGGATTAACATTTAAACATAATTTAAGAGTTGGATACTTTCCTGTGGTTTATTTTATATAATAAAGAAAGAGCAACATTACTTTATAGATGCCCACTGCCCAGTGTGAAGACGAGTACGCCAGATAGTCTATAAATCCCTTTAATTCTTTGCTGACTGGCTGGTCTTGTACTAAAGCTGTTGCTTTCTATTTCACAAAATCTAGTTACTTACTTTTTCACCCGCTTCAGTAAGCACGTGCATTATATGTCAAGCTCATTCAGTATGGTTTTGATGGTGATGGGGACGTCGGGTTTCGAGTCCCGGCCAGATTTATTGAGAATGTGTCTTCACTAAGGGCCGGTCTTATGACTACCGGATAAATATTGCTATCGTGAGGTTAAAGTTAGCGACCAGATAAAGTTTATCAGCCATTTTAATATTTTACGCGTATTATGAACTGAATTTATCTGCCGGATAGCTATCTGTAGGAAAAATTTATTTTTATGCAGAAAATGCAAGGTTGGTATTGTTTTTACTGGTGCGTGCATGCGTGTAAGCCAGGACGCTACCGCTACAAACTAGCGAGTGGCGAGAACGCTCAAAATTTGTTAAATAATGGCGGCTAAACGAGTGAGAGGAAACAAATAGCGCGACGTGGGCGCAGAAGCTAAGTTGTCTTGCAAGTACTAATTTCGGTGTCTGCCAAAATGTGGGCAATAATTTGGTACAACGTTTACAAAATTTCATTTATTTTACTCACATTTAAATAATTTGTTTTTATATAACTATAACTCTACAAATAGCTTATCTGTTTATATAAAAGTGTGAATTAAATGTTCTAACTTTATATAGTTAAAGCCTGGTCCTGTGCTTATTAAACATGTGAACCAAGATTTTAACCTAAAAACAGATCCTGATATGTGAAACCTCATGAAAAACAACGCGTTACTATGGCAACGCCAATTTTAACTTTCAGATAAAAATTATCAGGTACTTAAACCTCCCAATAAAAATGTGATGGATAAATACATTTTATCTGGCAGATAAATGCTATCAGGTGGTCATGAGACGCACTTTTAACTTGTCGACCAGATAACAATATTTAACGGCCAGATTAATATTTATTCTGGAGTGATAGGAACTGCCCTAAATGGTGTAGGGCTTGCTACTCTGCCAATACGCGAATACGCGTAAATATATTTTAATTTCTACCTTCCTAATCCCTACCTTATTGTCTTGATGAAAATACGTACATCTTGAATTAGTAGTAAAATGCAAACCTATTTTAATAATGCTTTTTTACTGTGGTCGTTTAGTTCTCGAAGGAAGAGAGTTGAAAATGTTTAATACTTTTTCTTTGTTTTGTGGTAAACCTAGATTTTATTTTGTAATAGTCTGATACCTTGGCTCAGTTGGTGACATGTATTTCTATTGAGATTATTATTATTATTATTATTATTATTATTAGCACCGCGTCTTACTACCCGTTCGGGTTATACGCACTTATGCTAATGTGTAATGGTAGGGTGATTGTGATATGAAATGGAGGACCTACAGTTTAACGTGGAATCCGAACCACGGTGGAGGCCTGGCATTCCCCACATTAACAAGATGTCTTGTCAGAGGTGAAGGAAGGGTTTGGTAATCAGATAAATTTATGCCGGAACCGAGGATTGAACCCCGGCCGCCAGTATAGAAGTCTGACACCTTACCTCTAGACCGCCAGGTCACCTGCGATGACATAAATGTTAATCACTCTTTAACGTACCAAAAATCTTAATTTCCCATTTGTTTATTATAGCTAATTGAAAAATTTTATGATCCTACCCCATGAAACTTGACAATTTTATAGGCCCTAGTGTTTAGTTCTCTCTCTCCAGTTTTAAATGAGTTATTTATTATGCATTTTCTAAACACACATTTTATATTAGTATATGCTATTCCATTGAAACAAACCCACCTAATACTAGTCCCCTACAACCTTGTTAATTTTTTTATAGCACCAAGTTTCACTACCCGTTCGGGTTACAAGCTTATGTACTAATTATGCTAAGGATTTTAGATATGAGGAAAGTTACATATATATGAAGTGTACCAACATTTGCGTGAAGGTAGAGTAGCAAACCATTTGAGAAAAACCACTCTCATAACACCCAATCGAGACTAACCTCAACCTCCCCGTCATCGGCAGTCGAGTCTATTGTGAGAGTGACGCTTTAGACCATGAGGCCACCGAAGCTGGTGTTATTTTGATAGCATGACGCATACGAATACGAATAGTAAATATCTCCAACATGAACACACAAAATTAAACCAAGGTCCCATAAACTTTTGATCGACAAACAGGGCCACCCAAAAGGGGATATGGGGCAAATAGAGGAGATTTCTCCAGAACCTCCCTTATCAGTGGCCCCGAACCACCCAATT
Organism: Timema douglasi; assembly: GCA_901482245.1. Classification (NCBI taxonomy): domain Eukaryota; kingdom Metazoa; phylum Arthropoda; class Insecta; order Phasmatodea; family Timematidae; genus Timema; species Timema douglasi. Next base: position 90,467 of record CABEEJ010000598.1, read on the forward strand.
ATCTCGTTTACAGTCTTGCCACAATCCTAATATACGTCCATAAAAGGCAACTACTTTTTTTTTCTTACTGAATTTCACTCGTCTCTTTCAAAGGCGGTAAGCATGGAATAAATAAGAATAATGTCGCTTCCCTGTACAACATAATTTATTATAATTATGTTATAAAAAAATAATAAGGCACATAAAATAAGTTAATCATGTTGTGTAAAAGGGGGGCCTCCTAAATACAATCGCCCCACAACCCCTGAATCCTTTGAGCAGACGTGTCAACAACATAAACCCCTTAGCTACGAGAATGGGTTGCTCTGTATATGGTTGTTCACTCATTGATGGCAAATATAGAAGAATTAGTGCCTCTTTGAATGGGGTATGTTTTGAATAATTAATTATGAATTTTTTTTATTTTTGATGAAGAATAAATTATTCGTCTTATGAACATATTGCAGTTGAGAGGTTGGCGTTAATTCCACATAAAATTTGGGTTTCAAGTTACTTCTTAGGAATTGTAAACAAGGTGTACTGGTGTAGGCCTACTTACTCGGGCACGGCTGTTGTGACGCTCCATTTAGGAAGGTTGTAAATTTTTTATCAATATAAATAAAAATCAGCAAGGGATTGATAGTGAGACACAATAAAATGCCTATCTAAACTATTATCTGTTATAGTCCTCCCGGACAGTGATCATGACCAACTAAGCTATGGCGATGATCCACCTAGTCAGTTATTGTGGCCCAACTAAGCTATGACGGTGATCCACCTAGTCAGTTATTGTGGCCCAACTAAGCTATGACGGTGATCCACCTAGTCAGTGATTGTGGCCCAACTAAGCTATGACGGTGATCCACCTAGTCAGTGATTGTGGCCCAACTAAGCTATGACGATAATCCTCCTAGTCAGTGAGTTTGGCCCAACTAAGCTATGACGATAATCCTCCTAGTCAGTGATCCCTAACTAAGCTATGACGATGATCCTCCTAGTCAGTTATTGTGGCCCAACTAAGCTATGACGATGATCCTCCTAGTCAGTGATTGTGGCCCAACTAAGCTATGACGATGATCCTCCTAGTCAGTTATTGTGGCCCAACTAAGCTATGACGATGATCCTCCTAGTCAGTGATTGTGGCCCAACTAAGCTATGACGATGATCCTCCTAGTCAGTGATTGTGGCCCAACTAAGCTATGACGATGATCCTCCTAGTCAGTGATTGTGGCCCAACTAAGCTATGACGATGATCCTCCTAGTCAGTGATTGTGGCCCAACTAAGCTATGACGATGATCCTCCTAGTCAGTGATTGTGGCCCAACTAAGCTATGACGATGATCCTCCTAGTCAGTGATTGTGGCCCAACTAAGCTATGACGATGATCCTCCTAGTCAGTGATTGTGGCCCAACTAAGCTATGACGATGATCCTCCTAGTCAGTGATTGTGGCCCAACTAAGCTATGACGATGATCCTCCTAGTCAGTGATTGTGGCCCAACTAAGCTATGACGATGATCCTCCTAGTCAGTTATTGTGGCCCAACTAAGCTATGGCGATAATCCTCCTAATCAGTGATCCCTAACTAAACTATGGCGATGATCCGCCTAATCAGTGATCGTGGCCCATCTAAGCTTTAAGCAAGGGGTCCCGTGACCCAATTGTAATGCGCTGCGTCTTACAACTGCTAAGGTGAAGATGCGGGGGACGCGATTCAACTTCAGTGGTTTTCGAGTTTTTATAGTAAAACATTTTTTTGGTTAAAATATATCAAATAGTTTTGTTTAGCAGCCTGATTTAGAAAAGTTTTTCATTATATGTAAAATTGCATACTTAGAGCATATAAAAATATTTTGCAAAATTTGCAAAAAACTCATATTTTGTTACAGAAAAAATTATATTTCACATGATACATAGTAATAATAAACCAGCTTCGGTGGCCGCATGGTTTAAGGTGCTACTCTCTCAATGGCCTAGACCAGGGGTCCCCAATTATTTTTGATGGAGGTCCGCTTTAAAAACTCGACATACTTCCACGGCCCGGCAAAACTTTAACAGTGACTCCAGTTCAATCCCTATAGGACTATACTAATTCAAAAACATGGTTTTCTTTCCTTTTAGTTTTATTACTAATTTATTATTTCTGGCCTTCCGTGTCTACTATCCACCCACCCTCGAAATAAAATAATGTCTTTTGTTTATCGCTATCTCGTCAAGGTCCTTAAAAATGTATCTGCGGTATACCATTTGGTGAGCATTACTCTAGACTGCTGATGATGGGGAGAACGTAGTTCGATCCCGGCTGGGTGTACTGAGTGTGGTTTTTCCTGAATGGTTTCCCACTCTATCTTCCCCGCCCCCCCACACACACACAAAAAAATGTTGGTACACTTCTTCTAAACTCAACCTTCCTCATACCCAACACATTAACGTAAATAGTACATAAGCGTATAACCCAAATGGGTAGTAAGACGTGGTGCTAAAGACAAAATTATAATGACTAATGTGTTTATGTTTTTTAAATGTGTAAATAAACCAAAATGTAATACCTAATATATTTATTTGTAAAATTATATGATCTATAAAATATTTTGCTTAGATTTTAAAGAAACTTTAGTCAATTAAAAGTAGTCCTATACCTTAAAAAACCATAGCTATATTATTAGGGACTATTTTAAATCGATTGCTCATTGACATATTTAAGGGCACATTTGCATGCACATTTCGCGTTTTATTAGAACATAGACATCGAACATTAATCATAAGAGCGTATTATTTGCTTCGTTTAGTATTATGACTGATTAATATTAATGTCACGTCCAGGCGCGTAGCCGGGGGGACGGGGAGCGATGTCTGGATATATCCCCCACCCCGTAATTCCCCCTTCAATAATTATTTCAAGTACAAAAAAGTAAAATGTAGAAAACATGTTTAAATATGCCACAGGAGATAAAACATGAAATTTTAAATTTAAAAAACATAGAGATTATAGGCCTATCTATTTGCCGAAATTTGATTTCATATCTCCCCGCCCCCTGAAAAAAATTCCTGGCTATGCCCCTGGTTATGTCAATGCATTGAAGGCAACCTGTGATGCTAAGACTACTGGATAAAATAGCACTGGTAAATAATATACCCCATAAATCACTTTTAATTTCAATAGATCAATGTTAATCCTCATCGGTGGTCACATGGCCAAACGTGTCACTCTAGTGTTAGACTGGAGGCGATCAGGGTTAGAATTCCGGTCGGCTCAACTGAATTTTTCCTCCTAAATGTTTTCCCACTCTCCCTTCACGCAAATTCGGTTATCCTCACTCTAAAATTCTGCTTTACTAGTTCTTATTCTATTAGAGAGATTAATGTATGCGAGTAAGCTGAACGGGTACTAAGAAGCACCGAAAAAAAAAAAAAATCTTGAGATGCATTGACAGTTTTACCCATCGAATTAATATATTTCAGTTGTTCAGGATTACAACACTGCTTCTTGCTATTATCGCAAATTAATAAATGCCAAACCTCCGTTAATACCCTATGTTAAATATAGATATAAAACAATACAAATTATATATTGTTTAGTGAAAAGCTTGAGTCTTGATTTCTCATTCTTAAAAAGTTTGATAAATGATGATCTAAGAGTTGTTTGGCTATAATATCAGCCAGATTTCTTGAAAATCTAAGAATAATGAGCTGTGACATACTACATTGCGAACCTTCCCCCCAAAAACTAAATATGTCCCACATGATGGACTGATGTTAGTTAAGAAGAAAAAAAGTTTTAATATAACTAAACATCAACAAGAATTGTTCTTAATTATAATCTTGTAACTGGAAAAGCTGTAGGCCACCGACCATGCTCTCTACTCCCTCGGAAATAAAAAGAAAGTGACTGGCAAATTTGACAGTGTTTAGTTTAGTGGAACAAAACCCTAATAACTTAGGTCTAAAACACTTTTCGATCGACCGTAATTCACTATTCACTAATCGGTTGACTCTTGTAACTTAGTGGAATAAAAACTTGACATTTCCATCTAAGATATAGATGAATTCGCCTGTCGTGACAAGACCCCTTTGTGAAATGGGCCCCACTGAAGGGAGTAGGCTTACAGAGCATAGTGTAATATAGCTAGGAGGGTTGGTCAGTTATTATATAACCCCTTAGAGCAATAATCATAATAGTACCAGGGAAATAAAGGTATTTAATATAAAAATGTTACAATTATTGTAATAGTGACGTAATACAAAAGAGGTGTAATGAAGAGGAGTTAGACTATATTTAAAGTAAAGATTAAGTCATACAGATTATAGTCATTTGAGAATTACATGATATAATCGTTTTCTACGTATTTCATTAGTCAGAAACAATATTATGATTTCTTGAGTCCAAAGTAAGTAAACAGTGTAAATCACCCCAGTCACATGCTCCTCTCAGAACTGTTGGTTGCCCCATTTGTACTGCGTAGCTAGAAACTTCCAGAGATAAACAAGGATGGTATATAAACCCCGGATATCTTTAAATCAGGGCTCTTGCTCTTTATAATTGTCATACTGAGTGTGTGTAGAAGTATTGTCTGGATTACTCTTCAAGTGAACCACGAACTTGTAATATACTTTTGTTATTAATTAATAAAAGTGTAAGAACACCAGCCTTCACTCTCAAACATCTGAGTATTTCTTCGAGATCTGAGATTCCAATCAAGGATTTAGAGATGAAACGAATCCATTAGTTCCCTACCTCGAGTTCCTATACCTGAGGGATACGACAATAGTCGGTGGCTTCAAAAAGTGAACATTGAATATAATAACAGCTTAAATACGGATAATACTTAGGTCAATTCACTGGGAAAACGTTCCACATAATAACAACATTAAACCATTATTATTATTAGGGTATTTGAATATATTTAATGGAATTTATTATATTAGCTTAGGTTATTGCCTTGAGCATTTACTGTATTATTATTATTTAGCACCACCTCTTACTACCCGTTAGGTTTATACGCTTAAGTACTAATCACACTAATGGATTAGGAATTGGGAAGGTTGAATTTAGAGGAAGTGAACCCACATTTTCGTAGAAGGAGAGTTGAAAACCGTTTAGGAAAAACAATCTCAGTTCACCCGACCAAGATTCAAACTTCGAACTCCCCGTCCTAGATAGTCTAGCTCAACATGAAACTAGCATTTCAGACAACTACGCCACCGAGCCGGGTCGTTTACTGTAAATTTCCATTGATAATATTCAACAATATGGTTATCCAAAACTAAAACTGAAATGTTTTAAGACTTTTTTTTATCATATGAATCTGACAATATATCTTAACATTAATTTGTTATTATTAAAAGTATAAAGTTTATTTCTTACCCGTGTTTTTTCGCACCAATTGTACTACAGAGTGTATTTAAGGTATTGCCTTAGTTTGTTTTTTGAAATCAGTCCTCTGAATTCCTGCCACTTTTCACTTTTTATTCGTGATGTTGTAATGTTGGTTTTAAATTAGTCAAACATATGCTTGACGAGCCTTGGTTCAACAAGCAGTTATACCGAACTAAATTTATTCGAGAAACAGAATTATTTCAGTTACTCGTTTCTTGTCGTTACAACACTAGTGACCCGTTGCTTGTCAAAAAATTTAGCTTTGGGGAATAGGACCCAGAGGTCAAAATCATCTAGTTTGGTTGCAAACTGGTCATAATTTGAATTCCATCCGGCTACATTGAGTTTTATTTTTTCTTAATAATTCCTCACTCTTCTTCTACGCAAATGCGGATATATTTCAACCAAAATTATAATTTACTTATACCTACTTCATTGGATTATTTAAAATATCCAGACGGGTAGTAAGACACTGTGGAAAAACCTGTTAATTTACACTTGAACTTCCGGGCACCATCCCTCATAAAGGTAACTTGTGATAAGTCAACGCTTAAAACTGCTGCCTTAGTGATTTTGGCTACCTTAAAGTCAACACGTTGATAGCATTGGAGTGTTTGTTAGTGTAATGTAGAAAACTTTATTGACAAAATTACCTTATGTTTTGAAACATACCTGTTTCAAATTAAATTTGTGACATATTAGTTTTTAACTATTACTTTTTGTAGTATTTTAATTTTAATGACATTTTTAAAAAGCATATTACCCGCCTTGGTGGCGTAGTTGGCTAACGCGCTTGTCGTGTTGAGCTCGACCGCTGAGGACGGGGAGATCGAGGTTCGAATCTCGGTCGGGTGAACTGAGGGTGGTTTTTCCTAAATGGTTTTCCACTCTTCCTCCACGCAAATGCGGGTTCACTTCCTAGAATTCAACCTTGCCAATTCCTAATCCATTAGCGTAATTAGTACTAAAAGCGTCTAACCCGAACGGGTAGTAAGACGCGGTGCTAAATTATTATTATATTATATTATTATAAAAAGCATTTTAAAGTATCTTAAGTTAAGATATCCTAAAGCACGGGCATCGCTAGTGGGAGGACAGGGGTACACTGCACC
>CABEEJ010000598.1:107784-210761 GCA_901482245.1 Timema douglasi
CACATTCACAAGATGTCTTGTCAGAGGTGAAGGAAGGGTTTGGTAATCAGATAAATCTATGCCAGGACCGAGGATTGAACCCCGGCCGCCAGCATAGAAGTCTGACACCTTACCCCTAGACCACCAGGTCACCCATATTATTATAGAGAATAAGATAATGTTCTATCATACACGACGAATATTTATAATACAATAATTTTTACAAAATTTGATATTTTCAAATTAAATCATATCTAAACTGTTGAAAAAGTTCAGTAGCTTCCTGGTAGATTGCTCTGTCTTCGGAAGACCTTCTCCCTCTCCTCCCAATCACATTTTGCATTCACTATCTTTCCATCTTTTTTTCTGTAAACCCCGCTACTCCCCCTTACCGCTCCCCATTTATATCTTGTTCAGTTAAAACCCTTGACTTGACACTATTGTCTGTCACCTCCAAACCTGAATTATTGATAATGTTCCCTGTGATATATTTGTATGATCTATGTTAAAAGTTTTTTTTATAGAGTAGACTTGATTTTATCTTATAAATAATTTGCATAGACAGTGTTTCCTTGGTTAGATAAAACCTATTTGTATAACATTGTTATGTAAGAAGAGAGAGGTGAAAAGGACTTCTATAAATAGTTTTATTCATGTTTTATAGACGAACAAGACCTTTGCCCACTTATAGCAGAATTAATTTTGAAGATAGTAATATTCAGTGGTGCATTAAGGAGTTTACTTAGGGGAGGCTGTGAATGTTTGTCTTAGCTATTATTTATATCCCCTGAAAATATTCATCAAATTAGTTTAGTTTAAGACATCTATTTAAGAGAAATTACTCACACACACACACATGTATATACAGGTTGTTAAAAAAAAGGGGTTCAGAAATTATGGATCTGGTTGTACACATTAACATGAGTAGAATGATTTTAATGATGTTACATGACCTCTAGCTGTGTCGATACGTCGGTAAACTCCAATAATAATATTTATTATTATTATTATTATTATTACTATAAAAGTGTCTTAGAAATTATAGGCCCACAAACCTACTCATATAAAGTAAAGGCAATTTTGTATTTTAGTAATCAAAATAAATGGTACGGTGCACCACACAGATTTTCTTTCGCTTTTATCTTGAAATAGACATTTACTAAAAACTCGTTAAGATTTGTAAAATTAATTAATAGGTATATACATTGTTGTAGAAACACTTGACCAAAAACCATAAATGAAATAATATGCACTGTTACTTACTCTATGGAGGGGTGGCTTAAGGGCCGTGTGAACCTGGTGGCCAGTTTGAGGGGGCACCAAACAGAGCTAGACATGACCTAGCGTAGGCTGGGCGGGATATGGAAATAATCCCCAAACCTAGCAACTTCAAACCTAACGTAGACAGGGCGTGATAGTGGAGTTGCTAAGCTTAACAAATGTTCAATTTTTGATACTAACATGAAATTTTACACATTAGTATAATTTTGTAGTGAGTAAAATAAAATCTAGTACCACTCTTAAAAAGTTATTTTACATTTGCCAGCCTGAAATAATGGTGCCCTAAAACTTTTTTTTTTGCGATTATAACGTAAACCGTTCATAATTTCAAAATGTTCGTTAAACGTATAGTAAAAAATAGAGGATGACATTGTCTACAAAACAGGTTATTATTGTTTTATAATCCTAACCGTTTTTGTACAATCTCTAAGTGAAACGTTTAGAGTAAGTTTAACATTTGTGGAGTTTCCCCTTCAATTATTTTCCTATCAAGCCAAGACTACGTTAGGTTGGGAGGTGTTGATTTTGGGAATTATTTTCTTATCACGTCCAGGCTACGTTAGGTTTGGAGTTGTTAGGTTTGGGGATTATTTTAATATTTTCCAAGAGTACAATCATCATTGGAATTGTGGTAGCTGGCAGCTAGCATAAGATTTAAGAACTGCCGAAATAAAAACCAAATTAAAAATAAAATGGTTTTTGTTAAAGTTTCGACTGCCAAAAGTGACAATAAATCAACATATTATGGTAATTGCAGATCATATGGTTTGGCAAATTGATACATGAGATTTGATCTGCTAACTTTTGCTAGCTGATAGTTACCTACACTCCTGTGGTGAATGGACTATATTATCCACCGGTTACGTAAAAAGGCGCCAAAAAATCAATACCGCCCGGGCGCGAAATTTACCTCGGGCCACCCCTGACTCTATGGCATTAGGAACTAGAAACACATTTACAGAAAAAAGGAGAAAAGACAAACATATTTGCCAACCAAAGAGCATAAGAATCAAATTCATTTTCAAAAACCTGTATTAAAAACAGTGGTGTAGTCGTAAATTTAGCAGTGCCGGATAGCAAGGTCGTAGCAACCCCAAAGTTGAAGTGGGGTTTTGGGACCCCTAACCACTGTGGGCGAAAGAATTACACAAACAGAAGTGCCTCTAGAAGCTATTTGTTGCATCTTTTAATGATTACTAAGGCAGAAACTTACTAAATGCACTTCCCCTAAAATTCCAGGAATTTGCATAGAGCACTGTAAATTTCATCAGAATTCATTGATTAATAGTATGAAAAAAGTTTTAATATAATATTGACATAACATCAATTAGTTAGCTTGGAATTGAAAAGTATAAAACTTTACTAAAAAAAAAATTTCAATATTTTTCCACGAAAAGCAGTTTCAGAACGGCGCTTCCCCACGTTCCCGCTCCACTACACCCCTGATTAAAAAGTATATATATATATTTATATATATATGTTTAAAGCTCAAAACTTATTGGTTTTATAAAAATATATTGCAAATAAAAGATTTTTACATTTAATAGTATTACAACTTTAAAATGATAAGTTATTACGAGTCTCAAATATCTGTGGAGAAATTATGAAAATTTACAAATCTCCCCTATGTAAAGTACCCTCGCAGTCATGTTCATGATAAAATGAAAATGTCTATCTTGTTTATAGTGATAAAAAATGTTTAGATATCAAGTTTAATCAAAATCATTAGAGCGAATTTCGAGAAAATAGATTTAGTCTCTTTCTACCTTTCAATAAACTATCCTTAAATTTAGGGCTATATATCTAATTCCAAAAAACCCTCGGGGGGAAGGGGAGGCTTATGTAAACCCCAGATACAAAGCTTTAGCCCTAACGCTAAAACTGTTTCGACTCTAGCCCAAACCAAGGTACAAACAGTCAGACAGATGGTATTGCGGAAACAACTTTTTTTTTTGTTTCAGGGGGTTATGAAACGTCGACATTTATCAAAATCTCTATTTCGATTTATTTGATGATCCCAATATTTTCACTCCGAGGTGTCAAGACAAAGTAAATATCAGTTTACAAAGTTTAGTGCCCACAGCCGTTGTTTTCCATTGGTTTGATCGCCATTGATGGGAAGGTCAAAGTTCGAATCTCATCTGCGTGAACTTAAGATGGTTTTCCCGTTAAATGTATAAATATACCTTTAACGATTTTCCACACGTGATTTATCCCTCTGGTTTTCCCATCTTTACTCTATGTAAATGCGGGTTCACTTCCTCTTAGCTACCTTCCTCATCTCTACCCAATCAGATTAAGCAGTTAATAACCTGTATTCTGACCTTGCAATAAAAAATAAAAGACTTGGCTTTGGATGGGTTATAATCATATTATAATAATAAATTAATTATTTTAAATTAAAACATGGTTTAGCGAGTTTTATTTAATTCAGTTTTTTTATGATTGAATACAATGTTCTTGTTAGTACGGTGTTCGAAAAAAAATAATAGTAAGGCCTATTTGTAAAGTGAAGTAGGCGTGCATTACGTAAATTATATTTAATTGAAATAAAATTTTAAAAATTGCAATTTTTCGCCAACTTTGGCAAACTTTTTCTAACTCATTAATTTTTTTAAAGGCATTTTCAATTTTTTCATCGGGCTATCACCTAGAACAAAGTGTGGTTTTCACTTTTGTTTTTCTATCTTCTGTACAAACAAATTGTGGTGCACTTATTTTCATTCTAACCTCCTTATACCATGTATTTAAATAATTAGCGTAACTAGTGACCATAAAACTATGTCACTGAAAAAACAAAAAGAAATGGCTATATTTTTTTAATATAGGAAAGAAAATATATGTTTATATATTTCTACAGTAATAAACAAACTAAATAAAAATGTCGCTATTTACTGTAAATAATGATTTCCTAAGGTAAGTCAGTAAAATTATACTTTGACAGGGATTCGAGCCCTTACCCTTGGACTTTGGACGTCATTTTATAAAACCCCGACATTGCGGCTCAAACGTGACTCAAGTTGGCCCGCCACATTGCTGAAAAAAAAACCTTTTTTTGTCTAATCGTTTGTGCTCTATTTGTGCTCATATGTGCCCGAACATGAACATTTGTGCTGTGAAACTGGCCAATTTAAAAAATATTTAATGTGGCGGGCCAACTTGAGCTCAAGCTAGCCCGCCACATATTGAAAAATACAACATAAAAAAAATTATTTAAGTCAATCCATTGTGCTCCATTTGTGCTCATATGTGCCCGAAAATGAACATTTGTGCTTTAAAATTAGAAAATCTAGAGAACATTTAATGTGGCGGGCTAACTTGAGCATTCCCTATATCATAACCTGTAGAAAAATTGAGCTCAAGCTGGCCCGCCACATTTTTAAATATCATTGTAACAAAATTCTGTTAACACCATTCTATTAAGCTTCGTTTGTGCTCATATGTGCCCGAAAATGAATATTTGTGCTCTAAAATTAGGCATGCTATATAACATTTAATGTGGCGGGCTAGGTTGAGCCTTCCCTATACCATAACATGTAGAAAAATTGAGTTCAAGCTGGCCCGCCACATTTTGAGATATCAATTTAACAAAATTCTGTTTTTACCAATCGTTTTTATTTCGTTTGTGCTCATATGTGCCTGAACATGAACGTTAGTGCTGTGAACCTAGGCCTTTTATATATCATTTAATTAAGGCGATCCAACTAGAGCTCAAGCTAACCCGCCACATATTGAAAACCAAACATAACAACATTCTATTTTCACCATATTAAATGTTCTCTAGATCTTCTAATTTTAAAGCACAAATGTTCATTTTCGAGCACATATGAGCACAAACTAAGCACAAAATAATGGTGAAAATAAAATGTTGTTATGTTTGGTTTTCAATATGTGGCGGGTTAGCTTGAGCTCTAGTTGGATCGCCTTAATTAAATGATATATAAAAGGCCTAGGTTCACAGCACTAACGTTCATGTTCAGGCACATATGAGCACAAACGAAATAAAAACGATTGGTAAAAACAGAATTTTGTTAAATTGATATCTCAAAATGTGGCGGGCCAGCTTGAACTCAATTTTTCTACATGTTATGGTATAGGGAAGGCTCAACCTAGCCCGCCACATTAAATGTTATATAGCATGCCTAATTTTAGAGCACAAATATTCATTTTCGGGCACATATGAGCACAAACGAAGCTTAATAGAATGGTGTTAACAGAATTTTGTTACAATGATAATTAAAAATGTGGCGGGCCAGCTTGAGCTCAATTTTTCTACAGGTTATGATATAGGGAATGCTCAAGTTAGCCCGCCACATTAAATGTTCTCTAGATTTTCTAATTTTAAAGCACAAATGTTCATTTTCGGGCACATATGAGCACAAACGGAGCACAATGGATTGACTTAAATAAATTTTGTTATGTTGTGTTTTTCAATATGTGGCGGGCTAGCTTGAGCTCAAGTTGGCCCGCCACATTAAATATTTTTTAAATTGGCCAGTTTCACAGCACAAATGTTCATGTTCGGGCACATATGAGCACAAATAGAGCACAAACGATTAGACAAAAAAAAGTTTTTTTTCAGCAATGTGGCGGGCCAACTTGAGTCACGTCGGCTCAAACCTCGGCATCACTTCTTGGAGAGTATAACGGTGATAGTTGTCTTTTGTTGAGTAGAAAACAACAAAGTTGAAAGGTTAAAGGGGGAGGAGGCTGCCTGTTGAATGTAAGGACACTCTGAAAGGGGGGTAAAATAGAGGGGTTGAGAGAGTTCGGAGTGGTGACTGCCATAACTACATCAGCGCACCCCTGGTGAGGTGATAATACATGGAACTACTTGGAAGAGAGATTTGCAAAATATCGAGATGTTCAACCGAATTTTAATTTGTTAAATTAAGAAGCAGAAAATGAGGAAGCAGCTTCGTCTAAGATTCCTAAAACTAATATAAAAAAAATACTATTCGGTGGGATATTAAACGCAAGTTCGACATTTAAGTTAAGAGACCTTCCTTGAAAGCCGAATTACATATGAACATTTCGGATTTTAAAATTGAATCCCGGGAAATGGATGATCTATAAATTGACACAATAATATAGAACATTATTTTTCGATGTGGTTTAAAATTGAAATTTGGTAAGCACGTAAATAAACCATATGAGATAATCAAATAAATCTAAAAATTTCAAAATGGGAATGTGGGAACTGAAAATTAGAGGAGATACGCAGCATAAAAGCTTATAATCTTTTCAAAGGTATTATAAAATCTTATTTTTGGCATGAGGGAATATTTAAATTTGCCAAGTTTTTAAAAGGTCTACCCCACAATAATTAATCGTTAAAGCTGGAAAGTTTTGAATCTAAAAATAGGGGGTTGTAAATTATTAATAGAAAAAACTTGATATGGTAGAAAATTTTAAACTTGTACCGCAGGCAAACGAAAAAATCAATAAATAAATATAAAAACTAAAGATTATCTTAAATGGGATTCATTAGCGTTGCATAACAAACTTAAAATCGAAGTATAAAATAACACTTATCTATCAGCAACATAAAATTATTAAAATAAACAAATTCTGGCTCGGTGAACCGTTTTAATCTTTGGTAAACGATTATGCTTATTCAACATGTTTCTGTAAAAGAGTATATTATTTATTTGATTATTTGGTGAACTGTGATGCTCTTTTTACCAACATGTTTCTGTAACAATGTTTGTTAGTTCGTTTATATTATTTTATGATCGTGCTTAGTTAAAGACTGCGATGTTAATGGATTGCGTTTGTTTGTGCACTCAGTTCGTGTACAAGATAATAGAAATTTGTCTCAAATGCTTAATTTAATTTATTAATCACCATTATTGGGTTGTGATTGCAATAGTTAGCTAAGAATTGTACAATGAGGAACAATCAAAAAGTGGTAGGTCGGATGTAGAACGTTTTGATTTGATATAGTTTTGGTGCTTCTTAACCGCGCAAAGAATGGATAAACTCCTCAAACTGCTGGTATTTAAATATGAATGCTTAAAGATTTTTCAGGCAGAAGCTTAAGGTTATTATCAGCTGGCACCACACAATTAACTCCGACTTGTAGCTAGTTGGAACTAGTGAGCTACATCTATGAATTTCTATTTCTAACACCTCCCTTTAATCTGCTGCTACTTTCTGCTGGAAGTTAACCTATACCTGGAGTGTTATGATTATTTAACTTCTTGATAATTTCTTTTATTTCACTAATACATGGGCCTGGAACTAGTAATTCAGATGAATGGATTTCAATAACCTCACCCATTTTGGATCCTCCAATAATATTCAAAATGCGGTTGAAGTGGTCGTTTCATTCTTATAACCTTGCTCGTATCTGCCATCAAATTGCCATTCACATTGCAACCATCCTCCCTCATCATCCCAATCAAATAATGGACAGAGGTGGAAACAAGAGAGTTATAATTTTTATTCATTCAAACAAAATACAGTTCGATGGGGGAGCGGCACATTAAAGTTTACAAGCACCAAGCGGCAACATACGCCAGACGGGCGAAGTAACACATAAACACATGCCAGAAGGGCGATACAACAATAGCAAAATATATTCAGTCTTATCTCAAGACCCAAGAAATGGCACCACCAACGGGTGACCCCAAAATTACTGATAAATTGGTCTCCTTATATACATTGAACGCTACAAATCTCAAATGATAGCCCAGACTCGACCCAAAGGGAGCCAAGATCCCATTGTTAACTAAAGCAGCCGATAGGCGTACCAATAGCACCAAAATGAATACCAAGGTTTCGAGACCACCAATGGTAACTCCACCCTTTAAGAAATAAGCTGGACTCCGTTCGGAGATTTGAGCTAGGTGGGCTGCGGCCCCACTATTAAGAACCCATAAACTTATATTTCTTAAACATAACAATAAACTATCCCAAATCTCCCTAACAACCATAAACATATATATTTATATGAATATATTAAAAGTAACAATAAGCTATCTAGACCCACTAACAATCCTAGGTATATAAACATATTAAACCTAGCGGAAACTGGCCCGACACACTAACAACCTTAAGTATACAAATAATAAACATTACCAAAACATAGCCGTGTTTCTCTTAGATAGTTCGCGGCCCTACATTTAACCACCTATTTGCTTATGCAAAAGAAACATAACCATAGTTATCTATTATTTGCGACCTCCAAGACAAAATGCACCGGAGTGCGAACTTTCCACGAAGTGGAAATTTGAAACCTTAACAAGAGAACCAGATGGGTTCCCCCTACAGTTACCATAGTCGTAAGGACGGGTGACAATACCCCGCAGTCATGACTACTCGTTAAATAAATGAAGAATATAAATACATAATTTATAAGAAGTCCGAAACAGTGAATTTTGAATACAAGAAAGGATTGAAGCCAAAGAGAATTTTGATAATTCACGACGAGCCCACTTATGAAGTAAGACTCTTACCTCCTAAAAGCCCTGAGTATAATGCGTGCCAACTCGTTGCACCTCAGGACCTTTATATCCTGAACTTATCATGTGCTCTCAGAGCGGATGGTTAGGGGGGGGGGGAAGGTCTAGAACCAACCAGAGAGTCCTGGAGCATAGGCCACACGCACAACATATTCTATCAAAGGTTCCAGAATCTGCTCGTTAGGGGCGCTTGGCGATGTTCACTTGCTTTCTTGTCTGATGGAGGGGGAAGGGGGAGACCTCTTCGCACTGCCATTGGTGAGCCTCGAACACCAGTTCAGTTGAATGTAGTGCGTGTTGTGGAGAGTGTCTCGTGTTTTGAAGTCCATTCCAAGCGAGTCAACAGGGAAAGCATAGGTGAGCGTTACAATCATCCCATGTTTGTTGTAACAAGGTTACAACATTGTTCACTAAATTGATATTGACAACTTTTCCTTTATCTGTTAATATTTAAATAAAGTTCCCTGATATTCTGATTTTTGCTATTTTCTTCTATCTCGATGACATTACCCTTTAAATACTCTCTCTTTATGTTTCTGAACATGCCACTGGCCTTCCTTTTTGCATTGCTAAATGTGTTGAAGTTCAATTCACTGAAACTTTCCAATCAATGTTACTTTCGATCCCTTCTCTCTTCTATTAATTTTGAACATTCGTTGTCAAACTAAGGCTTCTTCCTAATCTTTTTTAAGAGACACTACTCTTCGCTGTATCTATAATATTATTTCTGATAACTTCACCCCGTTTTTCTGGATGCACGTTCTCCTCTTCATCCTATGAGAATTTTTTACGGGTTAGTTAAGAAATGTAAGCTAAAAGCTATCTTACGACCCCGGTTCATATACTCGTGTTGTCAGTTAATGTGCAACATAGTAGTTATTTAAGCTGCTATAGGATATAACCTTATTTTATATTCATAAGTATTTTAGCATGGATCAAGATCATTTTGACTAATCAAAAGGAATTTTTGGTTAGTTTTAAAATTATTTGTTTTTTGTAAGATCTTGATTTTTTTAAATATTGTATTTTTTTTAATCTTAACTAATTTAAATTTAACATCTTTACACTTTAATAGTTAAATTGCTACTGGTATTCTCAGTTAAAAGATTCGGTTACCAAAATTTATGATTGGCTAAACTAGACATGTGAATTTAATGTTACATTTAATATAGTTGCACTTTAATAGTCTAACTATTTTCAGATAGAAGACTCTGTCACCAAAATTTATGATTGGCTAAATTTGACATGTTAATTTTAGAAACTGAAATGACAACAACATAACGTAGCACGTGAGTATCGCACACGACGTCTTATCCTTAATGGGTTTTTTTTACAATAAAACAAGTTTAGTAATCTATTCATTCGATGTATCATGATTAATGAGCTTTTGGATTATTGATAGAAACAATTGATTAGCATAATAATAGTAGGCCTAAAAGATATATCTGCTATAATCGCTCATCCCTAAGATTGCCACTGTACAATCTGATTACTAATTTTGATATAATTTTATCTCCTGTACAATCGTATGAGACAATATTGAGCCATTATTACCTGTAATCTCTAAACTCTACTGAATGGATATAACAACACCCCTTGCAAATAACCAAAGCATGACGTTCAAGTTTGTATATTGCTTGATTCTGAGGGGACAAATCTAACGATTTATTTCAATGTTCTTGTAAGAAAACATGTATCTGGCCTATAAAAACATTATTATTTGAAAAAAGTGAAGTAATGTATCATATATATATATATATGATACAGAGAGAAGAAGTGCTATCCATTGAAAAAGGTCTTCTACAACAATTAAGGCAAAATCCGCAGTTTTATGATCTCGTGATTGAGGAATTTGATAAGGAGAATAGAAGAATCCAGCTCAATTACAAATAATATATATATGTGAATAATCATTTATATTAAGGAATATACAATTCAGTTTCATAGGTAATAGTGTACAAATACGAGTAGAGTCTTTAATAGGTATATTAAAATATGTGGCTATCACCCATAATGTCAGTGGCGTGTGGTGAATATTTTTATAAGGTAAGCTATCAAAATTTTTTTAATGTGAAGATTAAATTTTATGTTAAATATATTAAAGTACGTACCTTATTTGTAATTGAGCTCGATTCTTCTATTCTCCTTATCAAATTCCTCAATCACGAGATCATAAAACTGCGGATTTTGCCTTAATTGTTGTAGGAGACCTTTTTCAATGGATAGTACTTCCTCTTTAGGCCTTGTGAATTGCGTGCATAATTTTTTATTCTTTTTAATGCTGAGAAACTTCTCTCAACAGAAGCACCTGTTGTCGGAATGGTTACAATAAGTTCACACAGTCTTACCACTTGACAATATGATCTTTGTAGATCATTTGATTTAATAAAAATAAGCAAATCATTGACATTTTTGTGACGCAAATCCTGTGAAATGTAGGTGACTACAAGCTGTGATCTTAAGTCAGGAACATCAAACATACTACCACTACTGTCCTTTAAGCTCTGGAAAGCCATATCGCGTAAACTGCGTTTGCATTGTTCAAAATTATTTACATGGGAAAGTTCTAAAAAACATAATGAATCCAAGTTCTTGAACCTATCACTTAGCTGTTTTATAAGTGTGTCCAAAATCTCACAGTATAGGCGTTTGTAATATATTTTTACATCAAAGGTGTCAGAATTTTTTGTACTTTTTTTTTCAGGCTCATTCACGTCCGACTCTTCGTTGGTTTTTGTCAAGATTCTCTCAAATTCTTCACGCTTGTTTTTCAATTGATCTTGAAATTCCATTACTTTGTTTATGCAATAACCAATGTCATTAATTTTGGCTTGCAACATATCGAATAATCTATCAGTAAGAGGTAAAATATCAGCAAATGTATTTAGGGGAAAATTAATATTGAAATCATGCATCGATACATCAAATCCACGTACAGCAATGTACACTTCTTGATCTGGATCTGTAATCTTACCAAACAATGAAAATAGTTGATTCCTATACACGTAAACAGTTTAAACCAATCTAGAATTATAATTCCAACGTGTATAAGCTACTCTTGGAAACTTTTTCTTCATTTCTTCATCCAGAGCTCGTGTTATTTTGGTTGATTTGGATAAAGTAATGATGCTAGGCCATTAAAAGTAAGAAAAAATATTCTGCAGTCTTTGATAAGGGACACGCCCTGCGACAATACAAGATTCAGCCAGTGAGCGAAGCAGTGTACAAAAATTGCATTCGGAAATGTATCTCTTACATTGGACTGCAATCCATTCAAGGGCCCAGCCATGACAGCATCCCCGTCGTAGCTTTGTGAAAGACATAAGACCATTGGAAAAAACTATTTACATATGTTGTTTTAATCCAGTGTGATGGAAACAAAATTGGTTTCATTGATCTCTTTTTTATATTAGACAGTAACATATTTGAAAGACATTGATCAAATCATTTTGAATCAAATTTGATAGTCTCGCAAATATATATGAATGTTCTAAATGGTTCTTCAATTTATCATCATACTCACTTAAAAAAGATTCACTAGTTCAAGATAATTACCTTTATTGAAAAACTCACTCATTTAGTCGTGGCCTATAAATGCCAGTTCTTGCCATGCTAAATAACAAATTACATTAATGAATCACTTCATAATTTCTCTATTCTTCCTGACAAGTTCATTGTGCTGCGATTCATGTATTTTTTCTGTTCATCGAGCATTAGATCAATTTTAGTTTTATCAGACTTTTTTCAGAGATTATGGCTTGTAAATGATTTAGAGACAAACTGTGTTTTTAATGGCTTTGTGTATGCTGGTCATGTCATTGTAACCATTACTGTTCCAAACACACTTGTCATTTGAAAAAATAATACAAGACCAACAGTATAACTTTCGTATATGAGGACATCCCGTCAACCATTCATTATTATTGAACAAATGTGAGCTGAAACGCCTTAAACATGATTTTACTTTTGAACTAATGTTCATTTCAGGTATAGGTCTACCACATTGTAACATTTGTTTTTTCCCCTCGAAAGTACTCGAAGCAAAGCTATGTTTTAAAGTGTTAGCTATGTAACACCCTCTCTGTATCCTCATACTACCCGACCAGTGAAAGTAATAAAAGGGAGAGGATGAACTTAACATACAAGATAAATGGATATTATAAAAATATGTAAATTCAACAATGAGCAGTTTATTCAATTGAAAGACAAGAGCGCAGTTAACAGTACATGGTCTCATTATATCATAATGAGTTCTGTTGGAAATTATACTCGAAGTAAACAACTTTACATAATTAAAGTTGCGCAAGTGTATACACCAAAAGGACACATGAAATCCATAATCAAACTGATGGTTCAGTCTATAAGAGACAATACCATTACGTATAAGTTATAAATGTGATACAAATTTATAAGGGCCTAAAGGGCACCTTAAAATGGTTCCGAAAAACTCGTACTTACCAGAGTACGATATACTAATTTAAATTAAAATCAAACTTAACGACCATACTACAAAACATACAATACGTGAGAGTTTGGCTTACAGACCTAAGCCAAACTCCCCCGGGACTATCTGATCTGACTAGAATATGGAATCAACAGTTCCACCAATAAACAAGACTTTAACTGTTCAAAATGATTTTACGTTAATGAAAACATAGAAAAATTAAAAGAGTAAAAGATTAAAGTCATTCTAATTCAATATCCAAAAATAAATGTTACATTACGTTAGGTTAATCCAAACTATAAACTAAATTTATAATAGTTACTTCGCAGATCGGAAACAGTGTTACAAAAAATCTACTATTCCTAACAATTTAATATTAATTCGTGAAACTCAGAAATAAACAAAGTATATGTATGAGAACTAATATATAAGCAAATGTTCAAGCGCTCAAAAGGCGACACATAAAAGTAAAGTATTTAAAAAAAATAGACGATCATGATAATAGTCTGATATTTTAAACTGATTATTTTAAATAATTATATACGAGATTTTAGAGTCGAAAATAAAAGAGTCCATTACTCCAACCGTCAAAGTGACGATATGATACAGTTTACAAGTTCTGTCCTGCCAATGTCCAGGTCCATGCCAATGGTCTAACGTCGATGGTTGATCGTAAGATAGTCAATTATTGCACGCTTGCACAGCCATTATATAGGGATTTCGTTGTTATGGTGGAGAGGCGGGAATACACAAACACACGCAAGGTGACGTCACGATGCCTGCAAATAGTCACGTAGATCTTTGTTGATAGTTCTTACTCCATCGGAAACTCAGCAACATTTCCAATCACCCGATGTTTTGAAGGAGGTTCTTATTCCATCCGTCAGAGGTCAGCTACGTAAGTATCCTCTAGCAGGCGTTGTGAGTTCAAGCCTCATTACTTGCTAGTCTATTTTGAGTGTCGGGACGAGTTGTTGATACACCAAACCTCTCTTGCCCCAGTCGCCGATCTTGGATTCCCGTGTGTAATTCAGCCTAGCCGGATTTTATTGAAAGCAGATTCATATTGTAAGTACTTGAACAGATTATTACATTGCTTTGGATTGAGTCGTGAAACATATTGTCCAGCATTGCTATATTATGTGTTCTTAGCCTACAAGAACTACAACAGTGAAAAATACTATTGTAGGAATCCTAAATTTAATTTAATTTATTGGAGCGGATAGTATGATTTGATGCGCTACATCAATTTACGTCAGTATGGGGCGTGGTTCAATTGTAACAGTATACGACGTAATGTTACAGCTATGACGCAGTCACATTTTGGTTGATCTGTGGATCCGCATGGTCTCGACTGGATATCCATGCTTATATACGGTTTAATACAAAAGAAGCAAAATTGCTTACCTTGACGTCATATACACTGTGAATACCACGTTACACAACTCACACATATACTAACCTAACACAATACATTAATACGTTAAAAAGTATAACCATTATTGACTGGTGATTGTTTTAAACACTAAATGAATTTAATTTTTATTTTAATGCGTATTCGGTCACATATAGTAAAGAAATAACCAAATAGTGTGTAGCATTTTAGGAACACAAGGGTCTGCTTCCAAGCTATTGCGGCTCCTGTGACGATAACAGACGAGAGCGACCGAATGAACACGAGTATACAGCTTAGAGGAACGTACTACGCAGTCGTGGCGCTATTCCGCACAGAGTAAAGAGTATAGACCAGAGTTTAGGATAATCGGGTTTGACTACTCTTTAATTTCAGTGATCAGACATTGAAGTCAAATGGCGTTAGTGTTGTTGCGTAATAGCGCGCGCGCAATTTAAATTTTAAAGAGAAATTTGAACCTCCAAGCTTACATTTTACTGTTAGATAGTAATTATTTTATCTCAAATGTGCTAGCTAATGAATAAAAAGAATAGCTCATAACAAATGATAGCATACAAATTACAATTAATCATTTGCTTATCGATGTAAGATAACTTAAATTTGAAATACTGTGTTATAAATCACATGCTAATTATTTTTTTGGTAAAATTTGATCATATAAACATGACTATAAATTATTATTTTAAAGAGTATTGATGTATGAGAGCACTAAGCCATCAATCAGTATTACCTCCTAGCTAATAACATCTTAGGGGATTTTTTATTTAATCCTGATGAGTAGCATTTAGGGTCATTTGACTGAATACGAAAATTAGGGATAAGGCAGAATGCAAGAATGATTTAAACAAAGGTGAAGAGTGAATGGAAAATTTGATTTTTGAGTGGAATTAAAAAATATTAATTTACATTTGAAAGTGTGAGTGGTTATACTGAGGCAAATCAATACCACTTACCTTTTTACTCATTTCGTTCTTGCATACAGTCTAGTTTCAATATCGTTTTACTATTTTTTTTAAAAAGAGAGAGATTTAAGCATAGTATTTTGGTACTACAGTCTTTACAATGGTCCCAGGTTTGTTTCAAGCCTTCAAGTAGACATTTTTCAAATGCTATATTTGACTTAAGCACCAAGGCAATTATTGATAGTAGGCCTACCTATCATCTCTAAAGAGTATCTAATTAAACTACTGTTGTAATATTACTTGCAGCAACATATCGATTGTTACTATCAAGCTAGTCATATTAAGTTAGTCATATCAAGTTAATCATATTAAGAGAGTTTAACATATCAGGATATACGCAGTTTTAGTCCTCTATGAATTATTTAATACTTTTGTGGCAAGTGCCATTAAAAAAACTAAACAAATAGTATTACTTTTTAATGTGATATTGTCAAATACTTTCGAAGGTAAATAAATAATTTTTATTTCTATCGATTCTCCATATCTTTATGAGTGTATTGATACAAAAGAGTATCAACATTTTTTTAATAACAAAAAGGGAACGATGTATGGGTAAGGCTTTTGAGCATCGTCCACATCTTACTTAACCTTCCTAGCCATTCATGTGCAAATAAATTCAAAATCGAACAATAGTGTTCAAACAAACAACTTGTCGTTTAGGCCCTTCATCCGCCTTTTGATTCCAATGAAATGTCTGAATATTACAAAATCAAATTATATTAAATAGGCCTAAATATAATTATAGTAATATTTGATTTGACATTTACTTGCAAGTATAAATGGTAATAGCAATTTCTTAAAGATTTGCTCTTTTAAGAAAATAAATTGTTTTATTTGCATCAGTTCTAGAGCACCATCCCAAATTAAAAAATACACTTTTTATATTGGTATATAAATAATGTTTAAGGTTGAGGCAGTATACAAATCACTGTTATAAAGAAATATACAAGTAGTCAACGACATAGGAGTGGTGGTAACTGATATACGAAGGCACCTCGGCAGAGCACACCTGTGAAGCTCTGCGCTCAATGTTTGCAACCTCGGGGCTGCCCAAGGAGATTGTTTCTGACAACGGTACACCGTTCTCATCAGCTGCAATTGTTAGTTTTATATTTAACGATGGAATTGTACATTCCTCTTCTCCTGTTTACCACCCCCAATCTAACGGTTTGGTGGAGATTGTCGTTAAGACCACCAAGACAGCTCTCATGAAACAGTTGTTTGATGTTTCTACTAAATCCAGAACCCTTCAGCATAAAGTAGAATGCATTTCTTTTAGCATATCGCTAAATGCCTAACACCATAACTAAGGTGACATCAGCTGAAGTATTTTTGGGCCGAAAGCCCTGGGTAAATCTTTCACTTCTCCACCCGTCCATGTTTCTCAAACAAAGAGTGAAGAAGGCTCAGACAAAATTCACAGTTTCACAATCTTCCGAGGTCACACATTTCTCCCCAGGTGACCTAGTGTGGGTGCGCTCTTTCAACCATCGCAAACTCAAGGCGGTTCCAGGTGAAATTCAGCATAGAGTCTCAACTGTCTCATATCTAGTGATTGTTGGTGGACGCTCCAAAACAAATTTCAACATCTCATCTACGCCTTCGGGACCCCAAGGCTGTTCCAGTTGAGTTATCATGGGAGACGGTCGAACAGGTCATGCCAGCACATATTCTTACCCCTACATCTGATGGATCTACACAGGACCCTCTTATTCAGCCACCTCTAGTTGCTGACCACTCCCTGCCAGAATCTCCAGCTCCAGATCCCTCCACGGATTTCACTCCAGAGGCCCTTCGTCAGGCTGCCAGCGTGATGGCTCCAGCTCACACCCCTGTGAGACCTGCTGCAGCGTCTCCGAGAGTGTCTGCCCCCCAAACAGCCTCGTCAAACTCATCGCCCGGGGCTGCCCCAGTAACAACTCGCTCTGGACGTCAGGTCATAAAACCCCAATGCCCGGACTTTGTCTATGTTTCGCATTAGTAGGAACTTTTATTGTGTTCTTTTCTCGCTCACTGTACTTGATTGAAATCAAGACTATTAATGATACCAAGGATTTATTGTTACTCTTGTACTATATATGCCAGCGCCGGTAATCAATGATAAGTTATATGCATAGGAGAGTGTTATGTAGTGAGCCAGAAGGCTGTGAGTTTTGTTATTCTTTGCTCTCTTTTTCATTTCCGTTTCCTGTACTCTCGACCATATAATGGCGGTGCTAGGGTGACTCATACTCTAATGGCGTATTATATATATTACCATCATGTGTAATTCTTTCAATTGCGAATAGCTCCCTCAGTTCAAAACTATAGTAAGGTTATAACATTAACCAGAAATCTTTTTTTTTTTTCACGATCACTTCTTTCTAAATTTGAGGGCGTATAAGTATTGACACGTCAGTTTTAAAAACAATCTTTAAACTTACATTTATTTTTATTTTTGACACGTAAAGCCATTGTGCAGGGATAAAATATCATAAATCTGAACAGCTGTTGTTATAAAACGTCACAACTCTCCACAACGATTGCAACGCTTTCTCATATAGCGGAAAATTGTGCAAGTAAAAAGCTTCAAAGTCTGATCAACTTTTACATAGGGTTTTGAGTATAATTTCATAGGGGTGGTAAAGACCACAGTCAGAGTCAGAAGAAGCAAAATCTGTTGCACATTGAGCTTTGTATGTAGAGCAAGGAACACATTCTATACCAAACAATAGCATATCAATGATTAAACTGAAACTCATAATTTTTTTTGTTAATGATCATTGTATTTATGTATCTATTTGGCTCTGGGTAAGCAATGCGTACCTTACGTCTATGGAATACACGCCACTGCATTATGTTTACATTCTGCTAAGGATCCAATATATTTAATGTTGGTTATTAGCTTGTATATTGGTTTCAGACTAAAATAATTAAACATTATTATAATGGAACTTCGATAACTATAATGAAATACTGGTAGCTAACAACTTTATTGCATTTTTTGTTTGAATGACAAATTTAGGTAGTAGTTTTACGTTCAAAGGATAATTTAGGCTATAGGCTTGTAGGAAGCTGTTTTTTTATTTAGCACCGCGTCTTACTACCCGTTCGGGCTATACGCTTAAGTTCTAATTAAGCAAATGTGTTAGGAATTGGGAAGGTTGAATATAGAGGAAGAGACCCGCATTTGTGTGGAGGGAGACTGGAAACCATTTAGGGAAAACCACCCCAGTTCATCCGAGCGAGATTCGTAACTTGATCTCCCCATCCTTGGCTGTCTAGCTCAACACAAAACTAGCGCGTTAGCTAACTACGCCACTTAGGCGAGTTGTAGGAAGTATTACTAAACCTGGTTTTAGTAGGAAGCCCGTTCTGGAAGATCCTGTTTGGTACTATAATCCTACTGTATAGTAATATATTGTTAGGATTAAAGGCCTTCTAAGACAGTAATAGGAAGTCCTTTCTGGAAGGTATTTTATATTACCAAAATACTATATGGTAGGGTTTTGGTACACAAAAAAATACCTTTCAAAATCATGGTATATAATTATGCCCTTTTGGCCTACATCAACTTATTTAAAGAACTAAGTCACAAGTTGGAAACTAGCCAAGATTATGCTGTTCAAACCATTTATTAACACATTTATTTCATTTAACTATCACATACATCGATGTGTCTCACATATTCATACAAATTAGCGAATGATGTCAAAATGCCACAGTGCCTCGAAAGAATGTAAGAGAGAAAGAGATACCTAAACGTTTCTTTCTCTCCTACACATTGGTGTGTGGATGACATCATGAAAATGTATGCCTAAAATATCCATCCAGTTATTTTATCAACATCAATGAATTTTCCGCTAAAAATAATATCCTATGGTTCTAGTATAAAGTAACAATATAACATGTTGATATTTTTTAAATGAAAAAATAGGCTAGTTTAAAAAAAGTTGTTAAATTTAACATTTAATATTATTATAGCTTCCACTCTGGCTTGGTGCCCTGTCGAGTCAAAATCTTTTTGTTATTGATGCAAGTGATTTTGAAAATGTAATATTTGTAGACCTATACGATAGTGTGGCCACTTTTATATTAAGCACCTTTTCGTGCATTCTCTTTACTTTATAATCATATAGTCGAATTTTCAGAGAAAGAGTTTTTTTTTTAGAAAACACAAACATACTTTGTTTCAGAATATGCCTTGAAGGTATATGAAAGTATTCCTTGTAACTTTTCTAGCTGTAAGATAAGACGCTTCCTTCGAAAATTGGACTGGAAAGGCGAAAGTCCTGCCTAACAAAATAACCATTGTCGTATCTTTTTTAGCTTTAGTTCGAGACTACATAGTTGGCAACCCTGGTCTTCTCTGCTCTATGTACTATAAATGTGTAAGATAGTTATGGCGGTAAAGATAGTTTGCTATGAATATTATTATTCATTACAAAGTGTTTATCTGGTTCTCAACAATATCTTACGCTTCCACAAAAGCGGTACTTAATTATGTATGGTAAGTGATGATTATATGAGAATTTGTGTATGTAATTGAATGTACAGGTAACATTCACATTTTTTATTTTCTAAATTTTACACCCTTGTTTTTGTTCTATTGGAGCATGTTTTTTTGTTTTGTTTTTTTCAAATTACTACTATATATTTTACATTGATATGCCTAAAACTAATTTTAATAATATTACTTTGTAGATAACCCTTACACCTTCTTTTGGAAAAATGGGGTTTAAAACTACAAAAATACCCTAACACAACATTAATAATCATAATTAAGACTGGAATTATGCATAAGAACTATTTCATTTTATGTTGTATTTCACTTAGGTATGATAAAAGTTCATTAAACATCTAATACTATTATTATAATCACAAGGAAATGGTGAATCCATTGATACTAGAATTATATTTGGCTATTTGAAATTATTTTATTTTTACAACTTTTAGACAACTCATTAAAACATAAAGTCCTTACGTAAACATACTAAACCAACACGGTGTTTAAACCATGATCCCTTAAGATATGATATTTTATACTACTACAAACATCAAGTAGTTTATTTTGTGAATATTAAATGAGATTCTAATTTAGGCTTGTAGCGAATGGAATAGAGCATATAATTATTACTGTATTAGTTAAGTTCTTAGTTGTAAAGATTCATTAGCCTAAATAGAGCAAGTCAGCATTACTTATCACTAGGCTCGCATCTTACCACCAGGAAACAATAATCCAAGGCAATCATCGCTGTCCTTGAAATCCAGCAGCCAATCAGCTACTCTTTGCTCCACTTCACCCTCTTGTTCACAGGTGTAAATTTTGTGTATCATACATTCACATAGGGTTGAGTTTTGAGTTGTGTGTAGGCCTACATACTTATCGGGATGTTTCATAAAAGGAAAGCATATTCTGTGAATGTGAGTAATCAACTCAATATAATTGAGTGTGAAGAACAGAGAGTCAAAGGCAAGTTCAAAGCTCATGTTGGTCCTACTTTTCCTACTTTCCATCAGGACAGTATAAAAAGTCCTACTTTTTAGGAGAAACTCCCAATGTTACTACTTTTAGACCTCCAGAAGAAAGAACCCATTTGGTTTGTAGGTGTTTAAGTGTGGATCTGCTTTTTTGCTGACGGCCTTGGAACATGCTGCAGACAGCAGTCTTGCTGACGCGAGTCATCTGGGCTGTGGCACCATCTTGCTGGAACCAAAGACACTCCCGTCGAGGGAGAGTGTTGATTCTGGTGCCAAGAAGTTTTCAATCATTTTTGTTTAGGCCTATCGATCGACATTGACTGTTACTGTTTTACGATCATCCCCTTTAAAGAAATAAGGTCCAATTATGCAGAAAGATGACACAGCACACCATACTGTAACTTTAGCAATTTTATTCAAAGGACTCTGATGAATCTCCCCTCCCAGGAGTTTTCTGCGGCTAGGTAGTGGCAGTTCTGTTTATTAAATGCTCCATTAAGGTGAAAATGAGCTACATCCAAAGAAAATAAATTGTTCAGCATTTCAGGGTTCTCTGTCAGCAAATTTATCAGAACTCTACAATGTTTGATTCTTAGTTCTTTATGTTGATTCATGAGTAAATGAACCACTTGAATCTTGTAGGAATGGAATTTTAAATCCTTAATCATCCATCTAACAGGTTGACTTGATAGGTTTAGAGCAGTAGCATGCTTGACCATCACTTGTCTAGGACTACGGGTAATTGAATGGTATTTTCTTTTGTTCCAACATATCTTGGCCTACCTTATTGTTTTTCATCCTTAACGGAGTCTTCTTCTCACCATTTTGAAACCCAGAGAAGGATCGAGTTGTGTGATGGTGCATCCCTTAGGTTAAATTGTCGTTGAAAGTCTCGTTGAGTAGCAGTATTGGAGTTGGTTTTAATAAATAACTCTACTACAGTCCAGCATACTCCAATGCTCCATGGCAAACTAAATTCCAATATCTGTCTTACTATCTCTCACAAGCCTGGCATCCCTGCCTATCGGAAGCGTCTGTAGTTACTGTTTTCAAACCGCCATCTATTTCAGCCCAACCCTTTATAATGGGCTACATTAGAAGGCTTGTTAAAACTATCCTTGTGTCATGCCATGGAAATGCTGATGTTGAGCGAGCATTCTAACAAACATCAAACCATCTTACAACAGGACCTGCTTCTCTGAGGCATCCATCAGTGGCATACCAAAGATGGTCTTAAACATTACAACTATCACTGCCACATGGTACCATTCCCAAAGGACTTCATTAAGAAGAGATGTGGGGCCCAAAAGTTGTACTTGGCTAGACTCGAAGAAGAGAATTGAGACCACGGAAGAAACAAGAGCAAGGAAAATAAAAAAACAAAGTGAAGAGTGTCAAGCAACAAGGAAAGTTTTGGAAAAGAAATCGTAGGAAGCTAAAGAGGCAATACAAAAAGAGAAACTGATAAATAAAGCAAGAATCAGAAACTAAAGAAGTTCAATCTTACAAGTCTTTAGTAACAGAAGTTAATGGAAGGATTAAGATTGCACTGCAAATCAATAATCAAAAATTAGAAATAGCTCAAACTATGCTAGAAACTGTGTGCAAGAAATTGGTAGAAAGTGACTGCTTTTGAGAAAATAAGAAGCAAATTCAAAAGAGGAAGACAACAATGTTAGACTACTTTTGTGCAAGTCATTCTGCATCAAAGAAACACAAACACAAATGAAATTAATTATTTTTTCAAGACGTGTATTAATCACAACTTGGGAATGTAGGGAATGCCAGGCCTCCACCGTGGTTCGGATTCCACGTTAAACTGTAGGTCCTCCATTTCATCTCTCACTCACCCTACCATTACACATTAGCATAAGTGCGTATAATCCGAACGGGTAGTAAGACGCGGTGCGGTGCTAATAATAATTATTATTATTTTTTATTATAGAATTTCCCATATTTTCTTAAATATTTTTTAAATGAAAGGCATTTTATTTTAACCTAAATCGTCTTTTGATTTTAATAAACATCATTATTGTAATAATTATCATTATTGTTACTATTTTGTTTCACTGCCATTATTTTCAAATTTTGATTTGTAATGAAATGACTAAGTAAAAGAAATACTGTAGTAAAGAGAAAATAAATTAAGAAGGGGGGGGAGATAAAAGGAGGATTGCTGATTGTTGAGCCTTCCTCCTTTTATGAAATATTTTTTTCTATTTTTGCTACAGGCCTAGTAACATAAAAACATTGTTCTTAATTTTTTGCACTAGGAGGTGAATATGGTGTTTTTAACATGTCCTAATTTAAAAAAAAAAATTAAAATGGCATTTCTACTTTTCCATCAAAATGTCCTACTTTTCTTACCTTTTGACACTCAAAATGTGCTATGAGACCTGCAAGTTAATCACGTGTGTATCCCAGAAGAAACCATTAGAGGGTAACTTAGATTAAAGAACATAAATTTAGAAGTTCTGTGGACTTTTTTTTAAGACAGGACAAATAGGCCTACATTAAGTTAAGTTTAGTTTTATTGATTGCAAGACAAAATATATACATTTACAGGGACAAAAGAAAAACACAAATACCAAAAATGAGGCGTGTTCTGAAAGTTTGCAAATATGGCCGTGATAGCACTTCGGTCATCGTTGTGTACATGCATGCTGAGCTCCCACGTGCATTATCTTACCTTACCCTAGACACCAAGTTACAGGAGAAGCAATGTTTGTTTATGTTTTGTTTTGAATGTTTAAAATATTCAAGACAATTGAAGGACCCGCTTATTGTGAAATATGGTCTGTTGTTGGTTTTTTGAATGCAAGTAATGTGAAACAAGCCTAAATTTCTCAGTGGATTTATGAAGTTTACGGAAAAATTGCAATGGGTGATGGAATGGTGAGGAAATGGGTTAGACAATTTGACAAAGGACATGAAAATGTACATGGTGGCTATCTGTCATTAATGATGATTTATTGCAGAAAATTAGTGAGAAAATTCATAAGAACAAACAGGTTATGATTTCATCACTTTCTTGTGAATCTCCACATATTTCATGAATTGTTCTATATGAAATTGTGACATTGTTTAAAATATTGGAAGTAATGTTCAAGCCGGGTGCCAAAAATGCTCTCTGAGGTGTACAAAAACAAGTGACTGTGCTACATCTACATCATCACTGGTGATGAGACATGTGCATCTCACATTATACTGGAATAAAAACAAAAAGTCCATGGAATGGAGGCACACAACACACCTATCTGAAAAAGCAGAAATTCAAGCAAACAATTTCAACCAGGAAGATCATTTGCACATTTTTTAATTTTTTTTAGAACAGAAAAGGGGTCTTGCTTGTTGAAGAAATTGCATTGCGGGATCCAAAACAAAATGTGAGGCATGCTCAGTTGCAGTGTTGTATTGCTTCACACTGCTGGTCAAACCCAAGCGCTCATCACATCATTTGGCTGGGAACAAATGAATCATCCCTCCCAAAGCCCAGACTTATTGCCAAGTGACTTTCACCTGTTCCTTCATTTGAAGCGGTTTCTTGCCGGTCAGTACTACAACGACTATTACATCAAAAATGCTGTGCAACAATGGCTGTCTTCACAGGTGGCTTCATTTTATGAAGAGGGTTTTTAAAAATTTGTGCCACACTACGACAAATACCGATATATTGTCCCTATTTTTTAATAGCCAAACGGTACTTACTTTCCAAATACGCTGAGCATATAAAGTTTTAAAATCTAAACTTAATCTGAGAAAATGTAATAACTGAAAAAATGCTAGGACAGAGTTGCAAAAAATATCTCACAGCACTCGAGAATGAATAAAATTAAACTTAAAGAACTACTTTTAAATTATTTTTAGAGTCAATTTATGACCGGATGAGTGGCAATCACTTGGGCCCAGATAAGTCCCACCACAGCTGATGGAGTTGTTGAAGGAGGTCACCTATACCATGGTGAGGGCAAGAAGGTTCCTTACCAAAGACAATGTGTAAGCCTATTTCATGTTTCATACGAGTAAAGTGTATAACTGGTAAGTATTTATTTTTTATTTCTATGTTTGATAAGGAAAATGATGGACCGGTTGGTGGAGATATGGAGAAAAGATGTCATGGAGATCAACAATGAGAAGTCAAAAGGGATAGTGATTTCAAAAAATGAAGAGTCACTGAAAATAAAAGTTGAAAAACATAGAGCAGTTCAAGTGCCTGGGAAGTCTGCTGACAAAGGATGCCTAATGCACCAAGGAAACTAGGTTGAGGATCGCTATGGTCAAGGAAGCTTTCAACAGTTACTGCTAACCAGCAAGTTGAGTTTGGAACTGAGGAAGAAACTGATGAAATGCTACATTTGGAGCATTGCGCTTTATGGAGTAGAAACTTGTACTCTCAGGAAGATGGAAAAGAGACACTTGGAGATCTTTGAAATGTGCTGGAGAAGACTTGAGAAGATCAGGTGGACATACTGGGTGATAAATGAAGAAGACCTAAGAAGCATGAATGGGAATAGAACCACTTTGGATGTGATTCTTGGGTGCAAAGCAAACCAGTTCGGACACATCCTGAGGAGAAAATTTCTTCTGCACGATGTCATAGAAGGAAAGGTTGAGAGCAGGAAAGAGGAACTTAGGAAGGAGGAGGATTTAAATTGTATGACTTGAAGGAAATAAGAAAACTCTGGGAGCTGAAGGAGGAGGCAGAGAATAGGGCCCATTGGCGGTCCAAGTTGACTAATAAAAGGAATGGGCCTGTTATGAGACGAAACACCTCATAATAATCTCAATATCTCTCAATCCCCCTCTCAATATATCTCATTCTTTCAACTCTTTCTTCCCTCTCTATCTTGCTCTCTCTCACTCTCTCTCACTCTCTCTCTCTCTCTCTCTTTCCCTCTCCCACTCTCTCTCTTTCCCTCTCCCACTCTCTCTCTTTCCCTCTCCCACTCTCTCTCTTTCCCTCTCCCACTCTCTCTCTTTCCCTCTCTCTCTTTCACTCTGTTATTATAATGAGGTCCAACAGTCGTGAGGCATATGACAGGCCAGAACTAAAAAGTACACAAGTACTTTACAGGCACATATAATAATAAAATAAAATAATCAATAACAATAATTACAAAAAATGGGACAAAATTATTAAAGATGGATTATAATAATAAAAATAAATAATTTAAGAGTAGCAAAGTGTAAGTATTTATAAAGGATAACAATAATGAAAAAATAAATCAGAATAAAGTAGATTTAAATATTTGAGGCAGAGCTTATACAGGATTAATTAGTTATAAGGGAGTTCCTTAAATAACTTTCTGAGTTTGGCTTTTCTTTTATGATAAAAATCGAATTCAACAAATCTGGAATCGGTGGTGTGGATACAACAGCCTATAGGGCTCACCTTGCAAGAGTTTTTGAGAGAAAATAATTTTGGATAATGAGAGGCCTGAGAAGGAACATGTATACCTACATGACCAAGGGCAAGTTTCCAAGAAATGTTGCTATTGAAAATATTAAAAACAAAAAGGGCATCACAATAAAGTTTACACAAGTAGAGAGTTTGGTGCCCTAAGCGGTATCAAATTCTGTCATAATCATAATAAATCTGGTTAGTAAAGAATTTATTAAAGCACACAGCGACAAATTTTCTTTGAACATTTTCCAACCCTCCAAGCAACAGTAGCATATTCTAACTTATATCTTGAACCAGGGCATAGTATAGACTTAAAAAAAAGCAACGTTCTTAAATTATTAGGTAATAAATTTAATAAGATCTAGTAATTTCAATGATGGGATAGTAATTATATGGTCAATGTGCTAGGGGAAGTAGAATTTATTGTCCAGGAGAACACCTATATCATTTATATAAGGGGAGTGAACTATGTTATCATTGACCAATAAGTAAAACATATGGGATTAGTTTTTCTAGTAAAAGATATAGATTTGGTTTTTGATTTATTGATAGACATTCCATTTTCAAAAGACCATTGTAAAATACAATTTATGTAATTTAGTAATTCCCTACAATCTGCAGTTGATTTAATAATGTTATGTAATTTTACACCATCCGCAAAGAGTAAATAACTAGATATGTTTAAATATTTACCAGTTGGAATGAGGAAGGCTGCTTTAGAGTAAATGTTCATGCATTTGTGGGGATGGCTCATTCGGTGGTCACATGGTCTAGTGCAGCAGTCACAACATTTTTGATATTGAATGAGTTTAAAAAAATATTGAGCAAACTTGTTCAACTTTATTTTCTCATCTGGTAGTTATTTATTAGTCTATTTTTATGAAAACACGAATTTGTTTGCTAAATCTTTTGCAGGCCAGATAAAATCAACCCACAAGCTTAGTTTGCAGACCACTAGTTTAAGGCATCACACTCACAATAAGCTGGATTACAGAAGATGGAGAGATCAAAGATTGAATCCTGGTCGGGTGTACCAAGGGTGGTTTTTACTAAATGGTTTTTGACTCCTTCCATACAAACATTTTTCTAAATTCTGCAGTCTTCATTACATTAGCATACAGTAAATAATTAGTATATTATAAGTGTATAACAAAACAGGTAGTGAGACATGGTGACTTTTTTTATGGGGGATGGAAAACTTCAATCATAAATCACACATGGAAAATCACCCCTATTACACTAGGCTAAGATTTGAACCTTGACCTTTTCTCCTGTCTATTATTAACCTGACTCCCTAGAACTGAGGGACTCATGACCCTTTACCCATTCTTCTTTAAGACCATTTAACTCCCAATTTTTTCAAATTTAAATAATTAACTAAGAAAATTTAACTGTAACACCTAGCAACATCCTATTGTGCTCCTTATTTAATTTGGTTAATGACTCAAGTTTATTTTTTTGAAACTTAAGAAAAAGTCTAAGAAGCTTTTTGATATAATTTGGTGACGACAGTACCACTTGATACAGTAAACATTGCATGCGGAATGCATGTCAATCGCTTGAAGAATTAAGTGGGAGACCAATGATACATGTCGTCAATTGTGACATTATGGCATGCACACTGAGGTCAGCTTACCGAGGGGTGTGCGTAAGTTCGTTAGTTTAGGACTTTCAGTAGTTTTGTGTAGAATTTTTTTAGTTTATTTTTACTTCTTATGACAAACATTATGGATACCTAATCAACTTTAAATACAAGGTACGTAAAGTGTTTTTAAAACAGCTTCAAATAAGCATGATAAACCAACTATTCACAGTGAAGGACGAGAAATTATTGCAAATGTAATTTTTATTTTTTTAAAGTGAAAAACTATTATGACATTATAAGCACCCTGTTGAAAGAGTCACAAAACATGCAGCAGAAGCTATTGGACAATCAGTGTGCTATTCATAAAATTCAACTTATACAGATGTTCTACATTGTTAAAAATGAAGTGCCAACTTTAAATAAATTATTATTATTAGTAGTAGTAAAAGAAGAAATCAATTTCACTAAGAGCAATGAAAGGTTAAGAACACTGAAAAAAAAATGTTTAAGATTAAAAAGTGTAAAAATAAAAGGATAATTTTAATGGAGAAAAACAAAATAGTTGTGTGGAGGGCTAGATATTTAAGAATAATGAGAGAAAATGATAAATTAGGGGACGAAAAACGTCCTGTGGTATATCTTGATGAAACCTGGATTCATCCCTTGTACAGTGTGAGTAAATGTTGGCAAGACCCAGAAACAACAGGAGTATTGAAAAATGTGCTGGTGCAGGACAGAGGTGGATTATTGCCCATGCTGGTTCAGAGCAAGGATTTGTATCAAGTGCATTTCTTATTTTCAAATCAAACAAAATGTGGTGACTATCAACAATGAGATGCATTTTGAAAAAAAAAATGTCCAAGTGGGTGAAGGAAAAGCTTATCCCCAACCTTTCTCAAAATAGCCTAATTTTAATGGACAATGCACCATAGCATACGGTGGCCTTGATTTAATTTTTGATTTTCGTAGACTTCTCATTTTTTTTTGTAGACTCACCACTATTGCAAGGTCTATTATTATCACCCACACAATGGGAAATACTATCTCTATTTATGACTTTGAGTTTTTTCCTGATCACATAATTTACGTTTTACAAAACTTGCAATACTCCCTTGACCCTTACTTCTAGGTTTTTCTTAGGGATCTTTATTAAATACGTGATATCCGTGTTTATCACATCTGCCACGCCATTCACAATAAGCACAGTTGACGTCTTGTTTGCTCTTAAAAGTCGACACAATCAACATCTGTTTCACTAAATCATCTACATGTACAAACCTTACTTAATAGGTTCACTAAAAACAATTTCATGGCTACACAATTATTACAATACACATGTCACAAGTTTAAATAAACTGCACACACATCACCGTGTAATTAGGCCGTGATATAACGGGTGACCGAATTCAAACTAAAATAAAGCATCGCTCACCCTTCTCAACACTCCCATGCCTGCCCACCATAGCTATCAAACACCTGCGGTAGGGTAGGTGACTGATGACTCATCACTCAATCACATCATTAGCCATGTTGAATTATTAGATTTTTTCTTTGCCCCTTATCTCAACCTCTGACTTCTTATCTAAAACTCTGACACACTAACTTATCCCCTAGACACTGCAACTCTTTGTGCTTACACTGACACTGTCTCACTATGGCACATACTGATAGTGTCAGTGTTGGGTGTTATCAGCCTTTGTTTTTTCATACAAATGAAACTACCATATCAGAACCAGAATGTATTAAAAACGTCAAAAAAGTTGTTGGACAGTTCCCTGGCTCAAATTTCCCCAGGACTGCTTTAATTTCCCCCCGAACCTTGTTCGTGCATTCAGACATATTCTGCACTCCTGGTATCACTGAGAAGGATTGGCAACAGGCTATATCATATGTTAAGAAAGAAGAAGCCAATTACTGGAAAAATGAAGGTCTGATAGAAGAAGAAATATAACAAATTTTGATTTCTTTTGGAGATGAAAGTGACACTGACAACAGTAGTACGTCAAGTAGCTATGGTAATAACACTGACTGACAAATATCAAGTGTCGAGGAGTTAAGTTAGTATTTAAGGTAAGTTAAAACTACTTATATATTCAACTTAAGTGGCAGAAGTCTCATATTAGCCAAGTACCACCATTTATGTCCCATTTGCCATTTGGTATTGACTGTACTAGAGCGCCATGGGTATCTCCTCTCACCCCTTCGCCTTTCATACTCAAGAGCGATTGAAGCGCTTGACGATAAGCTGCAATTTTTTTTGTATCTAGTAGTAAATCAGTGTTGCTGCGCACCAGGAAAACAAAGGGATTTTTTGTGTTTGGAAAAAATTGGGAGAACACAGGGAATTTTGCAAAATCTTGTAAAAATACTAGAATATTTGTTAATGTGGAACTTTAAACTGAAAGCTTATAATAGTAGGTCTTTGATTAACGGAAAAGCGAACTAAAGAATTAAGCATACTGATTAAAAAATGTCATATTACCCCTTAAACAAAGGTTGTGAAGCTACAGATGATGTATTTCCTCATCAACATTAAATCATTCTGTTTTATAAATAAGTTACATGCCTTCACACTCATTTCAATTTGATGAAAAAATACAATTTTACTATTTTCTTCAATTTAAAATAGCTAGGAAAATGGGAATTCCTTTTGAAAAACATAGGCTACCCGAGAAACACCATGTATTGTTTCTCACGGGGAGTTTTATTTTGCCTACTGCCTGGGGCGCTATCAGCTGAGTATGGCTGGGCAGATCTCCCGTCCTCCCACTCCCCACCACCATACACTGCCCCAGACCGGGCCCTCTCACTCAAACAGACACTACAAACATCACAAAATTCAGCAAAATATTAACTACAGACTTCTACCGTTGCTTGGAATTGCATATTAAAATGTAATTACATATTTTAATTAATTGTCTGTATTCATTCTTTTCCACCCCTTAGAAGCACTACAGGGCTAAAAATAATTGCTATATTTTTTGGAAGGCATTATTAAAACAAACTTTTCAGATTATTACCCTCTAAATGCTTAAAAATAGTTTATAAAGCAATATTGTTGATTAGGTTAGTCACCTCGATTTCACCCACTTAATCACAAAATATCAGAATGAAACATCCTTAGTTTTCCTAATTAGCTTTTAAGGAACACCTGTGCCAAATTTCAGCCCTCTAGCTTCATGGGAAGAGTGAGAATTAGTGATGAGTGAGTCAGTCAGGGCTTTCACTTATACACACACACACACACACACTCACTTAATAGTAAACAGAAAACAGACGTATAAAACATTGAATAGTATATATAATATACAACATATTTATTTGCTAACAAAGTAATAAGGAAATATAATTTAATTTCAAATCAATAACTGATCATGAAGTGATACATGCTTGTGTTATTGAACACAATTTGCCTCCTAGCTAGCTGTGCTGGCCAGGAAGGCAAGAACTGCAGCAGTGTCTTCTTTAACGTTTAAAACAATAGTGTTTAGCAACACACAATCTTATTTTTTTACTGCTATTTTCTCCATAGAGGTGAATTATAAAGGCCACTTAGTCCACAATTTAAAAAAATATGTTCATGATTGAATTCAGAAAGCTATGTCTCTGCATGCAATTAAAGTTAAATTCTATTTTCAATAATTGAAGTTTTGTTAAGGCTATGATGGGGAATCTTATATTACTTGCTTATCTAGAAATAGTCTACTTTATATATTGATGAGTGGGAGTGAGACAATCAGTTTTGTTCCGAAGGAACTTTATTTATAAATTATAATTGAACTTCTGTTTTGTCATCTTGTGGCAGAGTGATTAAGGAAATGCTATCATCATAATGTTGAATACTAATGTTGAATAGCTGTGAAGGTATAGTTTTAATAATGAATAATGCATCAAGAACAAGCTGTTCTTCGTTTTATTTAAATTATTTTTCTCTGTTTTTCAGGTACTAGTTATTTAACCATGCCTGAGAAGCTTTTCAAAGTTATAATAATTGGAGATCCTACAGTAGGTAAAACATCTTTTGTTCAGAGGTATGTTCAGAATTCATTCAGAAAAGATTACAAAGGAACAGTTGGAGTGGATTTTGCTTTGAAGATTCTCAAATGGTCTGAAAACCAAACAATTAAATTACAACTTTGGGATATAGCAGGTACACCATAGGAAATTACTTTAGTAAATGTTTGTATTTTTATATTAGACTAGATTTAATAGTAATATTTTTTAGGCGTGCAAAATTGCTGATTCTTAAAAATTGTACATTATCTTTGGTAAGTCATGGTGGCTACAGACAGGGGAAACCTGTAAAAGTCAGGGAATTTAAATATTTCACTAATTCTGCACCTAATCCTTATTTTAACAACATACATGAGATGGTTGCATAGGATTTGTTCTATACCACATTTACACAAGGCCATTAACACTAAATACCAGAAAAATAAGGTAAATAACTTATAATAATGTTGAAGATTAGTAGCTCAGGATTTTTTGAAAATATGTGATCAATGTACTAAACGAAAATATTCCCATCCACCAAGAAAAACTATTAAAAGGTTAGAACTGGATTTTTTTTTAAATATCAGGAAAAACCTGGAAAATTCAGGGACCTTTACAATTAAAGTTTTATAGCCACCCTGTAAGTTTGTGTGAATCCAAGGTTTTCAATTACAAATCCAATATTAATTATGGTGAATCAAATCCCATTTTAACCGAATCTCATGCTTAAAAAATATTGAATTCAAATAAAATTTCATTCTTAAAAATATTGAATCTGAATCTAACGTTTTATTTTAATAATTTCAAATCCAATTTGAATACTTAATTATGAAAATATTTTGAATCCAAACAGAATAACTTACGTTCAAGACACCGGACTAAAGATTTGATGTGTTATGTTTCATAGTCCTTGGAGAAGTAATAGTGTGTGTATATCATCTCTGATGCACTTGATATACATGTGGCCTATGTATAATTTTGTTTAAGGAGGATATACATTATTTAAAATCTATTGTATTTTAAGAATCCAACAACTTGGCTCAGTCGGTAGTGCGTTTCTCTATTGAGCTAAGGGTCCCAGGTTCAATCCCTGGCATGGCCAAGAAATTTATCATTGATGAAATGTGGGTTTACCCTTCCACTGTGATGAATTTACAGACAGGGTACTGTATGTTGTGCCTGTCCTAGTCTTAAGTTAGATTATAAGGCATATGAAGCTATGACAGGCCTAGCAAGATAGTAATGGAAAATATATGTCTGAATAAAAAATTGACCCAGGCCACAGGCTGGAAACAGTAATGGATTTAAAAAAAGTAAAAGGTTATCCTAAAAAAAAGCATAAGTATTGGGGTTCTGCAAGTACTTGGATTTCAAGCTTCGACCCAAGATTGTTGTTAAAGCTCAGTATCGAGATCAAAAGTTTTGTAGGATTGTCATTTTTGAGATTCTTCATGATGTACGTACAAATAATTTTTTTAAACACAATGGTAAGTATTGGCTATTAAATTTAGATATCAGTAGTTTCACTTCGGTAACTTAACACATTATTAAAATTAATATCAAATTTCACATTAATAACCCAGTAAAGCTCTGTTTTACAACTTTCAACCAGGAAACTAATTCAATAGTTCGTCCATTTTGAATTATCTTCGATTGAATTTACATTGCAGTGACAAAGCAATGAAAATACGTAGGTATATAACTAAATACTTCAATTATTGTTTTACATGGTCCCTTTCTAAAATTTTAATTTTGGTTAAATTAAAAATTTAACATTTAGAATAGCCTATATATTGATTGTTATTGAACTTGAGATATTTTAAACTTGTATCAATATGTTTAACTAAAAAACTAGCATTAGTTATTAGAATTATGTTGGTTAACCTGTCTAAAATCAGTGTTGATCAACATTGCAATCAATATTTAACCTAACTTACCACATTTAAATCAAAAGAGCATTTACTATTTCATATTGTATGCTAGAAATAATATTTTAACCATTTTATTTTTAATTTTAAAGTATGAACACAACTTCTACATGCATTAAAAATTTAACTGAAATAAATTCCATAGTAAGATAATTTCCAGTGAGAGCCCATATAAGTTGCATGCGCAACTGCACATACAGGTAGGGTAATGAATTTAGAACAGAAGAAATCAAATATGAAACATTTCAAATTTCTAAGTGCTTGTAATTCTTATGTTTTCCTTTAAGTCAATTAGTGTTAAGGAGGCTTATTTTGGGGAAATATTGTTTCATTAAAATGTCGATTTTATGATATTTTTGGTAACTGTGAGTGTACAATTAAAGACATGAATATTGAAACCATTTTAATTATTTTTTCTTTTATATTTTCATTTGAGTGGTGTTCATATTTTTTAATGATTTTTGTTAGTGTTATTTCTAATTTAAAAACCAATATTTCAATATTTTTTTACTTTTTTTTTCTCAGAATTATTCACTATTTATAAAAATGGGTGTCACTCTTATTTAACTAACATGTGTTTTTTGTGTTTGTTTTGACTAGACATTTTAAATATATTTTACTTTTAAAATAAACAAATACATAGCCTTAACATTTTAAAATTATGAATATACTCGACTCAAGTTCGACTATAATGAAAAAACTCAAGCTCACAGACCCCTAATAAATATTATTTAAATTATTATAATTATGAAAAAATTATTATTCATAAATGCATTGATAACATATATATATAATTAAGCAGTAAATTATATTATCTTGTATTTGAAGATTTTAGAAATTTTATTAAATTTAATTGGACCCACAAACAACATAATGTGTTTGATAAAATAACCATAGTAATGTGCGTTTGTAATAAATTCTCGGCTGTTTAAATAAAGACAACATTAGTAATATTACAATAAATGCCATTTTTTTCTCATAAAGTCAATCAAAGTGTTAGTCTGTTGAAATAAAATGTAAACCATGCCTTCAACTCATGAAAAGTTACAAATTAAACTATTGACCATTTTATAATGGGTTGATGCTTGATCCCACAGAAAGTCAAAATTATTCAAAATTATGAAATTAAATTATTAAATTATTCAAATTTAGATTTAAACCCGAATTGGGGATTTGATTTATATTCAAAATCTTAAATAGACTTGGATCTTTCTAATAGTATAATTCAGATTTGAAATTTTGATGATTCACATTTGATTGTTTTAAGATTTTAACATGATTATTAAATAAATATATATATATTTGAATGTATGTTTGAAGAAAATAAATTGTTTCTTAGTAAGTTATTTTTTTTACTAATTTTGAATGGAGAAAAGTAAGTAAGTTGGCCGATATTTTTTTCTTTAAAATTAGTAAAAGCAAAGAAGAATAGGTTTAAAATAATTTTGTGAAATTTGGCACT
Organism: Timema douglasi; assembly: GCA_901482245.1. Taxonomy (NCBI): domain Eukaryota; kingdom Metazoa; phylum Arthropoda; class Insecta; order Phasmatodea; family Timematidae; genus Timema; species Timema douglasi. The sequence continues at coordinate 143,163 of CABEEJ010000598.1, forward strand.
ACTAATTTTTTAAGTGTGTTGTAAATATATGAAACTAATATTTTCATTCTGCAATTAAAATGTAATTATGTTTCCATCATCATAATTTTTCTCTCATCTTTGAATTTGTAAGTAATAATAAAACTATTCCCCATAGTTTGGTTTTAACATGAAATAATTGAGAAAGATTTTCTATTTGTATCCTACTGCAGTTGTACACCCAGGATTATAGTTTTGGAGGTGAGTAAGACTAAATACAAAAGTTAGTGAAAACTATGTTTGAATAGACTATAGATTCCACTTATTGAATAAACGAGAGTTTGTGCCGACACCCGCCATTTTCTAAAACAAAAGAACAAATTAACAGTAACAATACCAGATTACCAACAAATTCACGATTTAAACTAGTTTTTCATGGTTCAAGAAATCCCAGGAACCATGCCCTATAATATAGCGATTGTTTAAAAAGTCAAGTTCTCACATGTCAAAATGAATACAAAATGAACATCAACACACTCATTTCACTACACTGAAACTTTATTTATCCACTTTCATTCAAATTGAAAAGAAGGTCTACTTTTCTTCATTGATAATTATAATTATTGAAAAATGAAAACTAAATGAATAGCGAGAACATGTACAAGAATAAATTTGTTTTATTTTAACGTTATACCATCGTTTCACAGTTGCCCTGTTAAACGGTGCTGACTATTTATTACAAGTTAGTATTAGCAGGAAAGGAGAGCACAATGTTTATCAAAGGAAAATAGTAATTGTAAATAGATAAATTTATTGATAGCAAAAACAAGTGAATGATTACATAAACATAGACAAGAGGGCAGTTCCTAACTCCCAAATCATACTAGATATTACGGTGAACAAAAGAAAACATAACTAAATAGCTCTGATATGATGCACCATTAATCTGGCGGTCAACCAAGATAAGAATACTTGGGTTGCAAATAAAATGACATGTGACTCCTTAAAGAGAGATTAGCGAATGAAAGGCTACTATTACTAAAAATGTTTAAAGTAACACCATAAACTAAGCTAAGAGTTTGTATGGTTTGTAAAAATTGAAGGATAGATGGTGAAATCAATAGATGTGTGTGCGTGTGTGTGCATGCTTACAATGTCAAGATTATTGAGATTGGAGTAAATTTGTGTGGTAAATACATAAATTAAATATTTTATTGGTACTTTGTTTTCTAGGCCAAGAAAGATTTACTTGGATGACAAGGGTATACTACAAAGATTCTCACGGTTGTGTCATAATGTTTGACCTGACTAATAAAAACTCATTTGTGAACACTTTGAAATGGAAACGTGATGTTGATTCAAAATGTAGTCTTCCAGATGGTAGCCCTATCCCTTGTATGCTCTTAGCTAATAAGGTAGGTAATTTTAGATGGGTAATAAAAAATATAGCCACAGTAAAATTTGCTATGTCAAATTTGGTCCCCAAATTATTAATTGAGATTGTTATTTTTGCTTACAAAATATTTACTGTTGAAATAACAAGTTTATTTACTGAATTGTTTTACAGCCTAAATTTGATATTCAACATAAGAATGTGTGCAAGATATTCCTATATAGGCCTAATATATTGTTGACTTAATGAACCTAATGACATATCAGCGCAAGAAGCAGTGCTTATTGTTGTTTTAAAACTTTAGATGACCCTAGTCCTCTGTGCAGCAGTTGAAAGGGGAAAGTTTATTGCTCACATCATATAACTTTCGCCAGTGTAGTTTTTATGGATCTGCCTTAGACCAGGCATGTCAAACTTTATTGATCATATTGGAAATTGAAATGACTGAAGGGACCGCATTTCAATAAAAAAAACTTAGTACTGATATCTTGATAAAAGTGAAAAGAGTAAGTTCCATTTATAAAATAATAAGACAAACCCTATATTTTAAAATTTGAAACCTTTTATTTGCAAATATGGTGCTAATTTATTTATAGGTAATTAATGTGCACTTTCTAAACCAACAGACTATAGCAACACAACTTACAAACTAACTTAAGGCAATTGGCCCCTTTCATTTGGCCCTCGGTCACTAATTCACCAATGTTAAATTTTTTGGCCATGTCAGGAATCGAACCCGAGGACCTTTAGCTCAGTAGACAGACACACTACTGACTGAGCTAAGACGTCAGATAATGGTGTTAATGTTGCAACAGGGGTTTTATTGTTGGGCTTTAAATCTTATGCCAAAGTCATTTGTTGACAATTGTGTGTCAAATTTTGAGATATCTCGGGTATTTAGTTTTATTTTATTTGAAAAAAAAAACTCTTTAACGTATGTATGTGCTGCCAAACCTTGCACATTTTTTGTGCACAAATTAAACTATTTTTGTGGATTGATTCATATCAATGAACGTTAACACATTTGGTACACTAACCTCACATGCCATCATTTCCCAAACTAGGCCAAATTTGCAGTGATTAGATTCCCAAATGTTTAATTATCTTGAAATTTTAAGAAATAAAAATGGTCACATTGCATGATGGTTCATCATAAGGTATGCAGGTCACACAAAATCATGTATAGTGCCTAATGCATCCCGTGGGCTGCAAGTTTGACTGTTTAGAAGGGAAAAAGGGTAAAACCTTTGCTTATTAGGAAGGAAATGCAAACCACACATTTCTGATGTTCACAAGATATGGAGCACAATGACATACTACATTTATTGTTCTCCCTAGGGCCTTTCAAACGGGTCCACTTCCCTGCTGATTTTACTGATTGCCCAGCTAAAATCAATATTTGTTGCATAGTTTATCAAATATTGCTAATTACACTTCCCCTGCCCAGTTACTTAATAATGCCACCTGGCTGGGAACATTTTGTATAGAACACACTGGCCAGGATGGGAGGGTGAAAATATTTCTACTTTAGAGACTTTATCACTATATTTATCTCTATTTCAGTGTGCTAGCGACAAAAATATTATTGTTAAAACCATGTGGAAAAATGTAGTGACAAATATTAATCATAATAACATACAAATTATCAATGTTTTAATGACAAATCTATAGCAATTAAAGAAACATTAATTTGGCACCCTTTGTACTACTAATCCATAGGGGAGAATATTTTGTAGCATTTATTGGCATAAAAGCTACTAAACAGTGAAAAATATACAAGACTGGTCTCTAATAATAATAATAATCCCGAGTGAACTCACCATTGCCCCATTCTGCAGTGGGTGCTCCCAAGTGTACTTCCCGCACAAACACAACATGCCGCGAGAAAATCAACTACTGACTAAATGAGCGAACTGTGTTTATGCTCTAACTATGATTTATCATAAGGCATGCTGGGAAAGTATGACGTACATCCGTTAAAAGACGCTGATGTGTCCAAAAAACTGTTGTTCTGAGTCCGTCCACAAGATGCTCGAATGTTCTACCTCCGTCTAGTTACCCCTTCCCCCTCTTCTTTGTTGTGTGTTCACCTCTGTTTTCACTACCCCTCTTCCCCCTTTTCGAGCCCGAATATGAGCGTATATAATGATGTAACTCTGACTGGTATGGTACTCTTGACTGGATACTGGCTCTGGACACACTTAGGTATTCTGGTTATTTTAAAAGGTACATAAATGATTACATAAACATAGACAAGAGGGCAGTTCATAACTCCCAAATCATACTAGATATTACCGTGAACAAAAGAAAACATAACTAAATAGCTCTGATATGATGCACCATTAATCTGGCGGTCAACCAAGATAAGAATACTTGGGTTGAAAATAAAATGACATGTGACTCCTGTTGTATTGCAAAATTCTTTTTCGGCAAATTAGTAGACTACAAAATTTATGGATTACGTAATACTTTAATCTTTTTTGGTACATTAGGGCTTATAATTCTCAGATTTACATTAGGTTTGCTTAATGTGAAATCCCCTTTTGGGTTTACATTTTGCTATGTTTGTCAATTTAAACAAGAGGACGTATCGTTCGAAATTCCATTATGGGTTAGAACTCATCTGGCGTATGACGCCATATTGTTTGTTGTTAGGTTGTTATGGCAAGTATGATAGCAACTTATAGCCCATCCGGCTTGGAAACTCATCTGGCGTATGACGCCATATTGTTTGTAATTGTTGTTAGGTTGTCATGGCAAATATGATAGCAACTTATAGCCCATCTGGCTTGGAAAATCATATGGCGTATGACGCCATATTGTTTTTAATCATTCCTAGGTTGTCAAGGTTACTATGATAGGAACTTATAGCCCATCTGGCGTATTACACCATATTGTTTGTAATCATTCTTAGGTTGTCAAGGTTACTATGGTAGCAACTTATAGCCCATCCAGCTTGAAAACTTGTCTTGTAAATTTGGTAATATTAATGCCAATAGATAAATGTTTTGGAAATATCTTTTCAATATTATTAGAGACCTATAAGAATAACACGTTCTTATATTTTCAGTTTTTAAGGGTTATAAATCTCTCGAGTAACTAATTGTAAACTATGCCAAGATGATGGATATTCACCCATAACTATGGACTTTTTTTTAATATATATATGTACAGTAGCCCCATGGCTTCTTTGGTGCTGAGTGACAGCTCACAGCTGACAGCTTTGAAAGGTTACCAAACCATATGATCTGCAAAAACATGTGTTTAGCAGCTGTCACTTCTGACAGTCAAAATATAGGTATATACCTAAATGTTGTCTGTCAGAAGTCAGCTGTGAGCTGTCAGTCTGCATCAAAGAAGCCATGGGGCTACTGTTTATATTGTTATATTGTTCAAATTTAATCTCTATTCATTTATATCAATAAAAAATCTCCTGTTTATCTTATGCTATTTCTTAACACTTCACGTTCATACTTTAAATCCCACACTGATAGTTGAGGAACTAGGCAATATTTAAAATAATTAAATATTTGAGGAGTGGGTTCAGGGAAACGGAAGACAAATGGGCTAATGTATGGTCTATTTAGCTTGTGATTATCCTATCGGCTCCTCTGCAAATATTGTATCTTTACCTTTTGGATATTTTTTATAGATTATTGTTGTACACCGGCCTTTATTCAGTTAAGGGTGGTGTTACAATTTGTAAATCCTTAAATTGTATGTGTTCTCTTATGTGGAATTGTACATTTTCAGCTTTCTTTTATATTAAACGGTAGAAGTTAGTTATTGTTATGTTCTATTTGCTATTTTTCTGCACTATTTAAATTACTATTATATTACTATAAAAATTAAAATTTATATAGTTTTACATCAGGGATGTCAAGTTTGATTCTTCGATACCCTTGATTCTTACTGGTATTAAAAGAATCAAGAATCAATTCTCGATATTTCGATTCTTAGCTCTCACTGAAAATACTGGTAACTAAACAAAACGGCAAAATTCAGAATTAGTTGTAATCGATTATGTCTCATATTAGTTTATTTGCTATGTATTTTGGTTGAGTTAATAGCCCAATTTGGTGAAATTATTCAAAAGACTTGTGTTTTCGACAGTTGTTGCACCATGCTCCCCGGTTACCCAAACTTACTCACATGTACTCTAGAATAACGAGCCAGGTGCAACAAGATTACACAGATAGCTATAAGCAGGGAAGTCTCATTTGACAAACTCATAGGTTGAACCTCAAGTATCATAATCAAACTGCCTAATATAACACAGATATACCAGAAACTCACAATAGAATAATAAAAGAATGAACAGTTAAAATAATACGGCCTCAGACTTCAAAATGACATTAGCGGCAAACAACCATGAAAAGTAACCTGACTATCATGTGTAGTAACTGTGAGGTGGAAAAGCTCTGACATGTATCATAACAGAAATGAATCAAAACATATTTATATTCTAAAATGATATCGAACATCTCACTAGTAACATTAAACTCCTAAAATAGTTCAACATAATATAAGGCTAGTTCTGCACCTAAGCATACATACTCTACTACTCATAGGCATCGCAATTGTCTATCTTCCCTAATTCCCGAGAGGCGGGCAAGTCCTAACATTTACAATAATTATGAATGATGCCAATCATAGTTACATAAAAAAACTTCATCTATTGTATAAAAAGATATCACATTTCCTAAGCCTAGCCATACTAACATACCTAACTATTAAGAATCGGTCTCAAGGACGCGCTATTAGCGCTAACGTTCTAACGCAAGCCAAAAGCTTTCAATGTATCAAATGCCAAAATAATCAAAATAATTAACATTAGTCCGTTCATGGACTCCATATTATGATCTAGATCAGATAATTCAAATGAAGAAAGGTTTTCAATTTTGTATATAAAAATAAACAAATTAGCTAAAACATGATCTCTAGTTTAGTACTAATCAAAGTTTTGATCCTAATTAATTTTTAAAAAATTAGCCGAAAATGACAACTTATTATTTATAAGTTCCTACAGTTGTCCAAAATCAAAGAGTGCACACTCAGCTCGTGGATTATATGCTACATTTTCTCAGAGGGAGATAGAGTGGGGAGGAATCACACAATACATACAACGTTCACGATGTGATCATTAGTAACGAATTACGAGCACCAAACACACTGATGATGCATGTGCTATAAGTCTATAGTTTGTAGTTTCATGAAGGGGGAAATTAGTGGGAACAACTGTCACTTTCTTCCCCTTAGTAGCCGCACCTGCTTAGTTTATATTTGAAAAAAGCATCCAGGCAAGGGGGGAAGGAGAGGGTTGAATGTAACCTCGTGGCACAAAGTTCAAATTTAGTTGACCACTCGGAAATACTGACGCGGTCTGTTGTTGTCAGTTGAACGGCCACATCGTCTGCTTGAATAGGGTAAGTCATGCAAAGGTCTGGGAGAGGGGAAGGGGGAGTTGAAGATGTGTTGTACCCGCAGCAACAGTACATTGTTTATTTTATTGAGGCATTATTTGTAGGTAAAAATAAATACTTAATATAGTGATTCCTAATTATTGTATTAATATATTTCATATTTAATACTTGGTCAAACGGATATATATATATTTTTATATGAGGTTGGATGCTTGGCAAAAATAGGAATGGGAAATATACAAAGAATCAAAATCGAGAATCGAAAAATCAAGGTTGAACTTAAGGATTGGATTTGAGAATTGGACTTGAAAAACACATGTATCGTGACCTCACTATTTTACATAAAAAATGTAATGGATACACAAATAAAAAAGTAAGTCTACATAATGTTTTTGTTTAAAAATATACAAATGCTTTAGGATGACTTCAAGCCCAAAACTAACTTAACAGCAATTAAATATAACAAATATTTTGCATACATGATATTTTTAAACAAACTATCTTTAAAAAAATATGTGGTTTATTAATTTTAATACTGCAACTATATGCAAATTCACATTGTTCTGTTTGTATGCAAATTTGAGCTTAAAAAAAAGTAGCTACCATACCAGTTTCCTCACAAGGCACTACTAATTATTTGAAAAGTTCTTAAGTTGCCAACACTATTAAAATGTATTAATATGCTCACAATTATTTACCACCCACATCACCCCTCCCCCCTCTATCCTTCACATAAACACAATGCCCCTAACCACCTTACACAAACACACTTATTTATATATAATTTTAATTGATTAACATTACATCAAGCTAACATTGAATTCAAAGTAGATTTTGACTGTTATGACATATTCTCGCAATACATTGGTATTATGTAAAGAGTATTTCTTTACTACTTAACCTATTCTTGACATACATTCATAAAAATTACTTAAGAAAAAGATTAAAATTGTCAATGTTCTTTGCACTTAATTTTTGTATATATACTTAGGATGTATTTTTCCAAATTTCCTCTTATTATTATAATATAAAAATGTTTTCAGTGTGACCTAGCTCATAGACAGATTGATCAGATGCAGATTGAAACATTTTACAAGGAACACAATTTCATTGGTTGGACAGAAACTTCTGCTAAAGAAGGATTAATGGTCAATGACTCCATGAAGTATGTATATTTCCATTAATCATATTTTTAATCTGGATGTCATATCAGCCCCACAATTTAAAGTAAAATTTAATCAGTATGGAAAATGTTTAAACAGTTTCAACCCCCACCATCCAGCTTCCATTAAGAAGCTAAGATATAACCATCCATTTTAAGATTTTACTATGTCTATTTTTTTATTTCTATGAACAGGTTTCTAGTTGACGTTATGATGAGACAAGAAGGCATACATGGAGTTGGTCCTTTGTCATCTGATAGTTTGAAACTTTCTGGTCCTGCTTCCCCTCAAGAAAAAAAGTCCTGCTTATGTTAAGTTAGCATATTAATTGATCTGCGATATTCAGAATGTTAATCCAAAAATTTGAATAAACAATTTATCAAAATACTTTTGACACAAATCTTCATTTAATTTATGTTCAAATGTAATATTTACTCAAGTAATGTTTCTTAAATGTAATGCACAAGAAGCATCTTTGCTGCTTCTCAATTTTTAGGATATTTTTAATCCTGTAATGGGTACTTTATACTATATTTTATGCAGGAATTTGAATATAATCAAGTCAATATTTTAATACATAAGTTAATCTTTAACATTGCCTTTAGTGATTAGAATTAAAAAATCTAGACTCAAACTTTGTATATCAACAAGTATAAATTTGAAAGTCACAATTTACTTTTGTTTTCCTAACTCAGGTTGACTCTTCACAATAATGAGTATAGCACTACACCTATTAGATTAAAATTACAAAGTTACAGGTTCTAAAATATGTCGACTCAATTTTTTTATCGTAAGTTTGTGGGGAAAGACAACCATATATAGAATAATTTAACATCATATTCAATGCCTATTTATACTAACATAATTGTGTTAAAATATTCATGATGCCTCATCAAAATGTTAGAAGAAAAAAAGGTGTACAGCATATTACCTTTTTATACTTTATATATTTTATATGCTTTAAGGGTGTTCAAATATTGTAACTTTTTTGAGAAATCCAGTTTTTGAATTTTAAATTTTTTCAAATTTGCTTTGATAGACATTTTGACTAAAGGAATCAAATTCCAAAAACTCTCTAAAACTATTAATTGTAAATAGCTGATTTGTTTTTTATTTGACATAATGACTTGCTATAGATGATCCTGTAAAGAATACATTATGTTCGCCTATCCTATTTAATTAAATACTAATTATTTCATAGAAAAATGATATTTTTATATTTTCATTTGTAATTACTTATTTGCTATTTATCTTACTGTTTGAAACTATTTGAAGTTTAATTCTGCCCTTTATGTGGTCATATTTTTTAAATATTTTGGAATCCATCTCGGGTGTTCGCAGCTTTGGTACATTATATCGCTTAAGCTTTATTTCATGTGACACCATGTCCAGGAACTCAATAAACTGGCATACTCTGGTGTCAATTTGCAGTAGTTTTTGTGCATGGACTCTCAACCTCCCCTCCACAGCCTATAATCTTTCTTTACAGGCTGGAAATGTTGAGCCAAGGCATGTCATTAGCAGATAGTGACAACCTAAACAGGAGGATTAGTTTCCTTCTTATTGCTCGTCTTGGAAAGAAGGGCTCGCATGGCGATTTTAGTAAAGTGTGCCAGTCAACTTGTTTAACATGGTTTTTGAAAAAGTTTGTGTTACTCTTTTGCTGATTGTAATTAGTGTTTGATTTCCATCTTTAGTGTTAAAAGTTTAAGGCGCTTTTTACAATATACTATGGAGGGATAAGTTTATAATGAAGTTATCTGAACCATGGTTCTAAAGATTTAGTTCAAAATAGGTATCTGTTTTATATATAATTGTTTATAATGTAATAAAATGTTTTTTATAAAATACTATTTTAAAGTAGTTAACTGACTGAGTTTTGTAAAAATAAATTTTTAATGGCCTCTTATAATTTTGTTTAAAATTTGTATCGGGGGATCTTACATGCTAAATAATGACGAATGTTTATCTTTATAGACTAAATTAATTTAAGGGTAGTTTACTTAAGACAAATATAGGAAATGTTTCACAATTGACCTTGAAGGTTTGAATTTAAAATAGGCATCGAGGAATAGTTTTCATGACAAATTAAAACATTTCAAGTTAGTTTACAAATTAATTTAGTTAGACATTTTTTTAAATATTTGAAAAGTTTGATTTAGAGTTAATATACAAAGAGTGTTTATTGTGCTTAACAAGATGATATGTTAATTTTTATGAGGAAAACTTGCTTAAGGGTAGTTTACTGAAAACCTAATTTTGGAATTTTTCTTCTAAGCTATAAATACAATATATATATATATATATATATATATATATATATATATATAGAGATCCAACTGACATCCAGCTCCTCGTCACCCCTCGCTTTTATACACTTTTGGAGTATGTGAGCGCGGGGTAAACGAAAGGCCGAAGGCAGCTGAGCGAGAGAGGGGTGCCCGGCAGCCTTTATTAAACCAGAGAAGTATATAGTATCAATAACATTTTACAGAGATTTACATAGCAAAAACACGAGGGTTCCGAAGCATGTGCACAATCAAGTACCTATTTCTTCTGATGAGTCTTATATCACGTCCGCCGTTCCAATGATCCTCTGGAGGTGCCTCCTTTCTAGGGCTGTCAGTAGATCGGCCTCTGAGTTGGTGGTGGGGGCGTAAACCCCGGAGGGTATATAGATTAATATGTATCTAGAAGTCATAAGACTGACCCTAAGTGTTAATAGGCTAACTCCAACTTTATTTGACATTCTTGGTTTAATAAATCTATTCAAGTTGGTTTTGAAATGAGTACAAGCTTAAAAAAAATATAGGCTTTGAATTATCCAAATGTTTCCTTCTAAAATTTGTATAAGTTATTTTTTTATCATTGATTTAAATATAAATGTCATAAAGAATCATGGAATCATCTATCTATATAGATAATATCAACCAGTTTATTTTATATGCTAAGCCAATGGTTTATATCCTTCCTTGTTGGCACACATTTGGTCAACTTGGTGTTGTAACCAGCTTAGTTTGTATGCTAAGCTAATGGATTATATCATTGTGAACCTTTCTTTGTTATAATATGATCAACAATGTGTTGTAAATGCTACAATAAAACACAGTTAAATTAGTAAAATATAATCTGCAGTTACCAAAAAATTAATAATTTGCTACATATTATAAAGTTCTTTAGGAATGATTTGAAACTTTTTTTGCCACCAAACAAACATTTTCTGGTGATGTTTTCTCATTTACATAAAACACTAAGTTGCCAGAAAATGAATGTGCTTTTAAGAATTGCAATCTTCCAAAATCCAGAATCAATTTGCAAGCTCTGCCTATATCCTTTCTGTCTTCTTGAGTCAAATTCAATCGTATGTATCTGCAAAATAAAAATAGATTCTTATTAGTTAAAGATAATGCTGCTGCTTTTACCACTGAGGTTTAAAGGCACAACAACACAGGCTATTAACAACGACTCTTACTAAATAATGAAAGGTTAACTGCAATAAATTTTTATCAGTTGCAAATGTAGTGGACTTTAAGAACAATTACATACACACTTAAATACAATTTATAATAAATGCGACAGTGCACTGCACAAACTTTCTCACTTCTTGACTTGACAAGAGACATAGGCATAATGGAATAGAGCATAAATAAAATACACTATTGAAAAAACTAACATAATTGTTCTGTCACCACCAGCTGGGCACCAATTTTCCCTTTCACTTTTTAATTTCTTGTATCTTACAGGTAGAGAAAGTATTGTGATTGTCAAAAAAAATTCTAACTAGATTTTGATAACTTTCGACATTTCATGACTTCCCCTGAATACGAAAAAGTGGTTTTTGAATTTCCGTCTACCTCAGATTAGAGCCTAAGCTATTTTACCGATCGGGCTAAATCTTGGTATCTAGGGTTTTCATAGGGTTTTTTAGAATTGGATATCTAACCCTAAAATTAAGGGTAGTTTACTGAAGGGCAAAAAGAGAAAAAATTCATTTTCTCAAAATTGGCTCTAACAATTTTGATTAAATTTCATTTCTATGCATTGATCAATATTATAAACAAAATGCTTACTCTAATTTTTTTCGGCAAATTGATAAGGTTTCCGTCCGCTGCTTAAATTTTTTTTTATCACATCTCCGAAACTATTTGAAATAACGAATTACTTATTATAAATAGACCTACATATTTGCAATGATAAGTCTTTTACTTGAAACATTTTTACAAAACCAATTATTTTCAAGCTATAGGCATATATATATATGTGTGTGTGTGGGTTTTTAACTTTTTGAACACTTAAGGTCAAATATTGTGACCGCGAAAAAAACTTAAAATATATAAGGCCATTTTCTTTTAAAAAAACTGATGTTATCATATACTTGTGTCTATATAAGTCCAGAAATAGTAAAAAATAAAACCTTTTAGCTGTAATCATAGCAATATGTATTAAAGTTGATTTGTTATAATTTTCAGCCACCCCCCTTGTTCCCCTTCTCCAAAAAAATAATATTCCCCCTTTTATATTAAAATTCAAGTTTATTTAATGTAATACAAAAATTTTATTTATCACAAATCAGGCTCTAACATTTTTTTTAAAGATTTTTCTTTTTTACTGAAATACAACTCTTAATCTACCATAAATCAGGATCTAGCCTTTTATTTACCACAAGTGCCTACCTATGTGATGCACATTTGTTTTGTTTTGTAACCGGTGTAGCTGCCAGCAAAGCTGGCGTGGCATTGCACCCTAGTATTATATAGGCCTCTTTTTTTTATATAACCATCACTGTTTCCAGCCTGTGTCAGTTTATTATTCAAGCCCTATATCAGGGTGTCTACTGGGTCATGAAAAAGTCCATAATTTTTAATATTTTGGTCATAAAGTCACAAAAATAATTTTAGTTTGAATTTCCTGCAAATCGTAATAACGCGAATGCTTCAAAGATAGTGCTATCCACTCACTACACGTGATGGCACGCGCCAGTAGGAAGTTGCCTGATTGTTTTGTTTGTGATTCCAAAGACAAGGTTAACTTTCACCATCTTATATTAAATATTAATTTGGCGTGCTACTTGTCTCGTGGGGTGTGTGGGTACATTATGCCATGTGTGTGTCTACAAAAATGGTTTTCGAGTGAATGAATTGTAATTCAGGTTTTGTAGATGATACGGGAAAATACCAGGACATTTTCTACAGAAATCGGGCATTCATCTGTATTGTGGATGTGGATCAAGATGTTGGCGGCAATTATCAATTTTTTACGTGTTCAGTGATCCGACTGCAATTTGAAGGCGGTGTAAAATGTATATTATAATTTCAAATTAACGTTGGCAGCAAATAGCAATAGTTTTCGCAGTGAAATATGGCGTATTTTTTTTATAAAATATAAAATAATATTATTAGTGTTAATATTTAATCCTTGACGTAATTTATTTAATTTTAAAGACCATTCATTCAAAACAGTTGAAATTTACCAATTTTTAAAATGATTTTCGTTGTCTAATGGGCACATAAAATATTAGGCCTAAATTATTTTTTAATCATATGTTGCAAAAAAAATCATACTTTTTTGGGGGACATTCAAAGATTTTATGTGTGAAGTTTAGGCTAATCTGTTAAAAGATGCCTGGTAAATCTTGGTTCAAAGAGTTTTGGCTGACTGTTAAAAAAATAAATACTCAAAGTGGTTGTGCCCTGTTGAATATGACCAGTATAAGGCTTATTGTACATTTTATAAATCGAAATTTGATATAATCCACAGTGGAGGGAAAATTCATGGAAAAGGTAAGAAGCATTTGGAACTAGCCTCTGCCCTACTCCAAGGTGTTTTTTACTATAATATCTAGGCCCGATGTACAATATAATGTTCAACCGTTTACCGAAGGATTTTTTTTTGCACCGCGTATTACTGACCGTTTGGGCTATACGCCCCCAAAGGTATTTTGTGGTCAAAAAAGTTCACCAAAAAGTCACGAATTTTTGTTCCTCTAACTGAGTAGACACCCTGTATATTTTCCACTACCTGCTTGCTAGGACTGTCGTAGCTTTGTATGTCTTTCAATCTAAGAAGACTAGGACAGGCACAGCATCCAGTCTGACATTAATTCACCACTGTGAGGGGGATAAACCCACATTTCACCAATGATAAATTTTTTAGCCATGCCAAGAATCTAACCCGAGACCCTATCTAAGTAGATACACACCCCACCGACTGAGCTAAGGTGTCGGAAAATCATGTCACATAGGTCTTTAAACATATAGAAGGAAGAAGGGAGCTTTGATAATTATGCACATATTTGAAATATCTCCCTAAATACAATATATTTCACCGTATAATAATTTTTAGAATAGCTATTAGTTATTAAAGCCATTGTAATTAGTTGAAAAATGACACCTGGACAAGGGAATAGATCCAGCGATCATTGGTTTAGCTCACCAATGATATACCACTAAGTTATCCAGTTAGAGCAATGGATTAGTCGGAAGTTAATATTAAGTAGAATATGTAGTTGGCACTGGTCTTGTAGGATGGAGATTAAGTCCCAATTCATTGTTTCCCAGGGAATAATATGATTGGGAACTGTTGTGTAGGAGGTGAACTGACTATGTTTTAGGTCCAATGATTGGCGTTCGGCCTGTGGAGGGGTAACTGACTGCGGGTCGACAGGTTTGTTGCTAGTATTGGGATTAGAACAGTGTGTGTTTTATTTGGAGATAGCAATTCTGGAGTTTGGGGATAGGTGATAGGTTTTGGGCAGTATGAATTAATCCTGTGGGGTGGAAATAAAGATAGTTCCTGTTAGGAGGTTGGTCCTGGGGATTGCTTGTCTTATTCGTGCCTCCTCTGGTCCTTCTCTTCTGTCTTGAGTGTAGTAAGTCTCTGCTTTCTGTAGTTGTATCCGGGAAAGGGAGGCAGGTGGTCTATTAGGAAGTGGTTAGAGCATTGGTGTACTAAGCTAAATGTCCTAGGTTCGATTCTCGTGCCCAGGTGTTTTTTTTTTTTTTCAATTTAGAGAACAAACCACTTTGTTATATATTGAGTGACTGTCATGAAATAAGAATTTGACACCTGCCAAATGTGTAGCTTTGTTGAAGCTGAAAATTGTTTTGAAATGGTGCTGTGCACCCTGGTTTTGCTTCTACATATGCCACATTTAACTCATTCACCAGTTAAAGTATTCATTTTTGCTAAGAGATTTTCTGACTTGTGTCCACTTCCTTGTAAATTATCCATGCATTGAATGCTGTTAAGTCAAGGATGTTGTAGAAAATAATCATTGGTCACTTCCAAGAAGAAGCCCTTAGCCATTTCGTTGACTATATCAACACCATGTTTTATAGTTATAGGATGCTGCTTCACAAGAAAGGGCCATTGTAACATAAAACCGAAATATGGGACAAATATTATATTACATTATATCAAGCTACATTACATTCCTAATAGTATTCCAATGTGTTTCTTCAACAATTACTGATGTTATGAAACAATAAATTCAATTCCAATTCAAAATGACTGCTTCGGGCTTTCTTATTTATGAAAGAGTTTTTTATAACATGTAAAACCCCATCTTATGAAAAGTCACACGGTAACATTTCTTCGACAGTTACAATTCAATTCCAATTCTAAATGACCGCTTCGGCCTTTCTAGTGAGTGACCTTCACACACCAACTATTTTTATTATAAATCAATTTAGCTTGCTAATTTAATTTCATATATAACTTTGAAATATGTTGGAATGCACATCTATCTTACCAGTGCAAATTTTATGTTGTTTAAACCAATTTCTAATTTGTTACTCTATTTTCTATATACACTTATACTTTCCAGTAAACTTTCTTATTACTTATCTCACTTCAGTTTAGTGGGAGTAGTGAGCAATGTGTACATATTTTAGTTACTAGCCCAAGCTTTGGAAAATCATTATTTATTTATAATATGAAAAAAGAAAATTTAGTGAATGAACTTAATAAAAGTGACCAAAAGTGATTTAATATCAGCCCTTAGTTTGATGAAAATGTTGCACCATAGTTGTATATGCTTTTAAATTTGGCTCTTACATGGCAATTAATTAGAATATGATAGATAGATTCTATTAAATGCACCGTCATAGCAAAGTGAAAAAGGGATTAAGTGTATCACCTCTCATTTAACCCATTTTCTGAAGAAATACTTGATCTGCTCCTCCCAGAACCACATGTTGCCCAGCTTACAATTCCACAAAGAACTCCAAACTCAGCTGGAGTAAAACCATGCTCCTGTAAGAATCAATGTCATATTGAGAAACAAGGGCACATTTCTGCACAAAGAAATTTAACCTCTTTAGTATGAACATCTTTAGTCATAAAATTGTGAAGAGTGGGGCAGTGTGTGGGACATAAGTAGTTGTTTGGTAATTTGTAATGCATTTACAAGCTACTGCATGAAGTTTAAACACTGACCAGTAGATGGCGGACAAGGACAAGTATTTGTGAAGCTGTTTTCAGCTAATGCTAGCATAGCATGTAGTTTTTGCAAGTATTCTTGTGTCAGCTGTTTTGTAGTTACGGACTGAGCGCCAGGTGTTTTTGAATGATGGTGATGACGTGTTTAATGTGTAGTCAGTGGGAAGTTCTGGAGATTATAAAGAAAATGTTGAAATTCAAGATGACAGGGGAGATTGTGACATTATAAACATACCACAACCTCTTCCTTCTAACAACAATGTTGGGGTCCAAACATTGAGGTAGACATCAAGAATAATTCTATAGACTATATGGAGGTATACATTGACAACAAAATAATATACCTAATTGTTATGTAAACAAATACATATGTATAGCAATATTTATCATAAGAATATGTAAAAATTTCACAGCTCAGAAAATCACAATTTCAAAAGTGTGTCCCAAAAGATAAGTATTAAGAGGTGTGCACAATGACTGGGTAGAGATATAAGGTGAACCCTGAGAAGCCAGAGATGTGTGCCTACTTAAAAAACCACAAAAAAAAACCCAGAGGAATCGGCAACTAAAAAGCAAAGCCGTTAGTCCCCTAAGTATCTCAACAACCACTAGAATGGTTAGTTTATTTTTCTTGTGGTCGGCTATTACTAAGTGTATGTCTTTTTTTTCCCCCAGATTTTTCGTGTATGTCTTCTTTTTTTCCCCCAGATTTTTCTTATCATTAGTTTTTGAGTTTCAAAATGTTTTGTGTAATACTACGCTTGACTATTGCACTACATAAATTGTCACCTTCAGGAAGGGTTTCACTAACTAATGATAGTCACACTTGAAGGGTAAAAGTTATAATTGCTACAAATATAAGAATAATAACATAAAATGGTTAAAATAAAGATCTAATATAATTAAAAATTTAACAAAAATTAGTATTTATATAATAGAAAGTTAGATATAAACAATATATTTATGGTATTTTGTCTAAATAAAGCAGCAATATTGCTTTTAAGGCTTCATAAAATACCTAGTGGACACCTGTGTGAACAAGCATGCATATAAATCCACACAAAATTAAAAATGCACTTATGAAATGTAAAATTATGACACCTTGTGATAGTAAGATTGTGTTCTTGGTTTCCCTACACAGGTATCTCTTGTGTTATGCTAACAATTGGTTCCAAGAAATTGCAAAGTAAGGCAAAGTCATTTAGTCAATTAATTTTAAAATGAAGAAAGAAGGTACAGGAAAGGTGGATAGAAAACAAATATATGATAAACATAATGGCTTTTATAATGAAAAGAAGAACACAGTTCACACTTTACATTGGTGCCACTGGACAAAGAGGTAATGGCTGTCTCTTGGAGAAAATTGATTGTTACCGCCTAATTCCCCAACCCATCAGGAGGGAGTGTGAAACGTGCAACACAACTTCCTAAAAGAGTAAACGAAAAAAAAAAAAATAGATGAATAATAGAACACTTAAATAGGAACATGTTAAAGGAAAAAACCGGAAAAGTAGATTTATAGAGAAATGCATTTGTTTACTATTTTATTCACATAATACTACAATGCTATTATACTTAATTCAAGTGGGTGAATCAAATGATATTGCTGAATCTGGATCATAATTCTCTCTCTCTCCCTTGTTTGGTGGATTGACGATTTTCAACGCCCTTAAAGAAATCAAGAGAGATCCGACAAGCAAATTTTTTTTATATCTCTATAAAATTATGTGTAGCGACATACGTTGCACAAAAATTTAAGAAGATAAAATACCACTTGTGATGGTGCTTGCTATACAGCTGTGCACAGAGAGACTGAATATTTAATATGTACAGCTCAAGTGAGAATACCACCTCAAACAAAAGTGACTGCACCATAAATAAAAATGCCAGGCCTCCACCGTGGTTCGGATTCCACGTTAAACTGTAGGTCCTCCATTTCATCTCACAATCACCCTACCATTACCCATTAGCGTAAGTGCGTATAACCCGAACGGGTAGTAAGACGCGGTGCTAATAATAATAATAATAAATAAAATCCCACTTAACTACCTAGGATTGCATGATAATATACATATATAAAATTAATATTTGCTCCTGTTCTCACATACATGCAATTCTACAACATAATACAGTTTTAAATTTTATTTTATTGATACCACATTAAAAGATAATAGAAAAGCGAGATTGTATTTAAAAAGGGACACCTGTATTAAATACTAAGATTTATAGATATAACACATTGTGTATTTGAAGTTAACATTTATGACAAACATTGATTTTAGCCAGTTTGTCAGTAAAATCAGTTTGTTCAAAATACCCTGGGGAGAACACTGCATAGTATGGTTTCCTTCAACTGTATACATACCAAAAGAAGTTGTTTGCCACAAAAAGAATTCCACTCACACCGATGATGACAACAAAATGCCATAACAGCAGCAGCCAATTTTCTGTCAACATTGGTAGAGCAACTGGATACTAAGCAATTAAGAGCCATATCTGAAATTGAATTCAATCAAATTAATATATCCAGCTTTCCCTCAATTGATCATCAACAACTAGGGCTGGTGCAAAACCGATTTTATTCCCAAAAATTAATACCTGTTTGCAATAAATGTTTTAAATCTGTGTCACAGAAACATTTAACATTTCATGCACTTCCTTAAGAAGGTTTTGAAGTAGCTGGAGTCCCTTAGGAATATAATTTTGTGTGGGGGGAGGAGGAGGGTGGGGGGGCTCCAAACAGGTGCATTTGATTAAGAATCCTAGGGTTGCCACCTTTCAAAATAAAATATTTGAATAGTGACCTCAAAGGTTGTTATGAATTTGTTTCAAACTATTATATGCCTCCATATTTTGAGGTTATTTTTGTTATTGTCTTGCAAGTGTGGATAGGGGGTGGGGTTGAGAATGTAAATTTTATAAATTTGTCTAAGACATTTTATGAACTAAGCCCAAGTAAAGTTTATTTTACATTTATGAAACATTAAAATGTATTCCTAATACAACACAAGTTCTTATGATGATAGTGTCACCTAAAGCCAACATGTGTACAAAACAACAGAGTGGAGCATTTATAAATAGTCATAAGACAGAGGAATGAAAATAAATATTCTATTAAGATTATTCGGAAAATGAGTTTATTGTGTAATAAACCTCTTTACCTGGATATGAGTGGAGAGGGTGGCTGAGGGGGTAGAGGGTAGCAGTATGTAATACAGGACTGATAGTAGTTCTTATCTGAAGTTGCCAGTTGTATTCGGAGCTTTTTATATTTAATAGGCCTCTGGAAGTTCTGTTTGCTGAATTAAGAATCCAATCAATCATTCATTTAAAAATATTTTCTGAAAGCTTTACATGTTTTCTTTTTCCTCGGTTGTAAAAGACAGGCAGTTGAAATGAATATCCATTTATTTAATGTTACACCTATTTTGGCTTTGCCTTTTTCTTTTACATATGGTATGGATTTTCTGCTGAAAGAGTGTTTGTCCCGTTTTTAGAAATTGTAAGTTGTGACACACTTGTTTGGAGTAAGTTAGAAAATCAACACTTGTTAAATAGTTCCAATGAGAATAAATCAGGTGGAGTACAATGGGAGCAGTTGCAAACATCTAGGGAAGAAACTGCATGCCGTTGCAAGAGAAAAGTTCAACTTCTTTGGAAAAAGCAGATTTGAAATTTGGTCCCATGACATTGTTAAATTTAACTCAGCTTTTCAAATTATAAAAATCACTATATTTGGAAATGTAACCCACTTCACCAATGAAAAATCTAGAAAAGTATCTAGTGATTAACAGCATGTGACCTGCTTCAAAGGTCGAATGAGTCAAGGTGTCACTCTCGCAGTAGACTGGACTGCTGATGAGGGCGAGCTAGAGATATGAATCTCGAACTGGTGTATTTAAGGTGTATTTTACTAAATGTTTTTTGAATCTCCCTCCATATAAATTCAGATACACTTCCTTTAAATTTCACCATCCTAACTTCTAGTATATTATTGTAATTAGTACAACATATGTGTACAACCCCAATGAGTAGTGCTAAAAACAGCTTAATACGAATTGGCTGTAAGTAATAAATACAATAGTAGGTAGTAAAATCAATTTAACATTGCTTATTGTGGTATTTTTCTCTTTATGTGCCTATTAAGGTGCCTAGGTCCCATATGTTTAATGCAAATTTGCCTGCCTATATTAAACTTTTTGTGCCTAATTATCTGCGCCCTAGCTATAATAAACTGATTTTGTACAAATTTGGTAACCACATACTTAAAACTAATTTACCAAAATGTTTAACTTTTTACTGAAGCATGTTATTATATTTTGTCAATAATTTACAATATTCCTTCTCTAAAATATTTTGTAGTCAATTGGACTTGTCTATTGGAGTAAAGACAAATGTTTTCTTATGTACAGCTTATCTTACCTGTAGCTGCTCCACATAGGTGTTTTGCTATCGTAACCACATTTTCAAAAGCATTAACTTGATCATAATTATTCAAACACAAATCTGCAATATCTGTCCGGACACGACAAACACGTGGATGAAATACACTCTTAAAGCGGTTATCAAACTTGTGTCGGTGACTTGCACGATCAACCAAGAGTAGCATGCATTCCTTTTTATCATGCAGAGCTGCACCTAACCAGTAGCTTAGTTGACCTGAAACAAACAATATCAACACTATTTGCATACAATTTTATGTTATCTGGCCTACTTTTTATAATGTTAGTTTATTGATTTTTTCTTGATATTTTCCACCAAAAAAAAGTCAGATGACTTCTTCTGAAAGTAGTCACAATGGTAAAATTTGATGCATACACATACACACACACACACAAATTATGTATTTTTAATTGCATATGAAAATGTGATACACATTCATAGGTCTATATAGCACTATATTCTATATCAATGTTCTAATGGTTTTTGATATTAATTCCTTGAAAAATTAATAACCAAGATAAGACATTTTGACTTACAGGATTCTCTTTAAACACATTATTTATAAGTCAAATATTCAGTTCATAACCTAAAATAACAGCTTGACCACCATTGTCATGAAGCACTCAACTTTATTTAAATGAATTATAGCATAAACGTTTGCTGTTATGAATTTAAGGGTGCAAACCTAATTGCTGTTTTTTTTAGTACAATGTCTTAATACCCATTCAGGTTATTCACTTATTTACTAATTACTCTAATAGCCTAGGGATGAGGGAGGTTGAATTTAGAGGCAGTGCACCCACAGTTTGTGAAGTGAGATATAGTGAGAAACCATTTAGGAAAAACCAGCCTCAGAACACCCAACCAGGTTCGAACCTTAATCTCCCCGCCATCAGAAGTTAAGTCTAGTCTAGTCCCATCCGGCCACCAAAGCAGGTAATTGTTAGGTTAACTAGCAAAGATGATAGACTAGATATTTTCTACAGTAAGGTTTATATTGCAGTAAACCTCAAAATACTTGTAAAAATGTTTCAAGTTTATAAATTATGTCTAAAATTATTTTATAATATTTTAAGCATTAAAAAAAAGGAATAGATATACTCAATATTACCTCTACCTGCACCAAACTCTACAAAACATGTTTTATTTTCAAGCAAGTTCAACTTTGCAATATGACCCAGGAGAGAAGAATTTTGTAGTAAGTGCTTAAAAGTAGGTGGACCGCAGTCTTTTCTTGACAATTCTTCTTTAAATAATGGATGATCTAATATTTCACTTTGAATCGTTGGCAATTCTGTTAAAAAAGAAGATATGTACTAGAATTTAGGTAAGAAAAATCATTAGGTCTACATAGTAAAATAAAAACTATGTATATTTCTTAAGGTGGTGAATGATGAAAACATGTATTGAAACAAGCACATACTATAAACAAAAAGAAAAAAATAAGCCAGTGGCGATATACATTGCGACCAAAAATTAGGTACTAGAATGAGCAACAGCGTTTGCTAGTTTATTTACCATGGAATAATTAATTCAAAATAAATTACTAGACATGATAAAGGAAAATTATGGATGACTGGATTTTGTTGGACTAAATTTTATTTAATAATAAAGAGTTTGGTTTGGTAGAAATTCTTTGCTATGTGTGGATCTGTAAAAGTTTTATCGTTTTTTTTCTTTGCGCCACTTCTTACTACCTATTTGGGTTGTATTGTGATTTTAAAATAATGGACACCCCAAATTAAGAAATAAATGGCAGGTATAAAATATATTATTAAAAACTTTACAGTATAGATTAAATATATAAGAAATATTTAAAATATACAAACAAATACTAGAATTTATTGGCATTTTTTAGCTAGGATTTTCATTTTGTATATTTCTAAATATTACTTTATATACTAACTATTATCATTAAATTAAAAAACCATAATAATGATAGGTTGAAATAAATTTTAATATTTCTATTAAATTGTGCTATACATTAAAAACGCTTTAAATAGATTTACTTTAGAAATATATAAAGCTTAAAATGACAAACAAGATATACTCTTTCTTAGCACATCGTCATACTACCCTTTTGCGTTGTACTCTTATATACCATTTATGGTTAGGAACCAGGTAGGTTGGATTTAGAGGAAAGCCAAATTTGCATGGAGAAAGAGGGAGTGGGAAACCATTTAATAAAAACCAACCTTGGTACACCCAACCGGGATCAAACCACGATCTACCCACCTTTGGCAGTCTAGTCTACCATTAGAGTAGTATCTTAAACCATGCGGTCACCAAGGGGGTTACTGCATCTTACTACCCGTTTGGGTTATATGCCAGGGTGTCTACTGGACTTAAGTTTTGAGATTTTAGTATATTTCAAGTATATTTTATTTTAATAATCCAGTATATAAAAAAGGATCTCAGAACCAAACAAACCGTATTTCAAAATAAGTAAATGATAGAAAGTTAGGATTATGTTGGTCATAATTAAACATTTTTTCTTAAAGAATATTCAACTGCATTGACACTGAAAAATATCCTTCTAATGAAAGTATATAGTTGTTCACAACAAAGATTCTCTATCTTAGAAATAAGTGCCATGCTTTATTTTGTGAAAAGTTCATGAAAAAAATATAAATCCAGTTTGTATACATATAATAATAAATATATATAAAAAAAGATGGAACGCTTGAATTATTAAGGATATTCGATGTTTCAAGATATTTTTTTAATATCAACTTTTGATTGATTATGTAAAACTATTATAACGATTACTAGTTGTTAAGACCAGTAAAATAATAGCAAAAACCTAACAACTAACAAACACAACCACATAATTAATTTACCAGTTAAGATTAATAAAACCATAAATGAAGGAAAAAGTCCTACCCATGTGGGAAAGTTAACTTTTGCTTGTCATATTTTCTAAGATTCGGATTCAAAGGTGTAATGAAGTTTTAGATTTGATAAAATCTAGATTTGGCTCATATCTCTCTCTCTATATATATATATATAATATATTATTAGACATTAAATATTATATATATATCATAAATATTATATGTATACACACACAAAGATTACATTTGTGTGAATGGCCTCCACCACTCCCTTGCAGCTGAACCTTTCCCCACCCAGTCATCCTTTTTAATAATGGATTTGTTTAATAAATAGACAGTAATAATGAGGCTTATTCGTCAATGACAAATAAACAACAAATATGATATTAAGAAAAAAATACTTGGAAATAAAGATGATTGCAGATATCTAACATGATTAAAAATTAAGATCATGAGACCTTCAAATAAATTATTTTGGGTAAAGACAAAAATTAATATACAATCACATTTTTTAATTCTTTCATTTTATGTTTTAACACTTTTTCCTCTTCCTTCGCTTTCGGCAGAACTATTCTTCTTTTTTATTTCCAATTTTCCAATTTCGTCTGATGGTGTTTTTCTTTCCTGGTTTATGTCATTTCAATCTTTTTCTTCTTTTCAAGAGCGCTTCTTTCTCTATTCCTCATTCATTCCTGGCAGCATAAAATCATCATCTTTGAACTTGTCAAATTTAGAACTCCTCCAGTTGCAGTGATTGCATCGAAAGAATGTTCCCTACAGGGTATCCATTTTAAATATAAAGAATTATGTTTAACAACATATAGATTTATTACAATAAAACAGATATAACCAAATTGAGGTTTTACAATGATATTACAGGTTATACTTTGAAGTTTGATGCAGATAATTAGACTTTGTGAATTTGATTATTCTGCTGTAGCTACTAGGGCTGTATAGGAGCCGGGCTACTGGATGAATTGTTCTGAAGAAGAAAAATAGTAGTTGATAACAAAATATAGAACAAAATATAATTACATATATAACTATAAATCAGTTAAGCCAGTCTGGGTTGAAAATTAAACTCTTTAAAACATTTAGTATAATGATAAACAATAGAAAAGTTCCTTGATTATAGTGGTTGATGGCTAATAAGCAGGTGTCAACAAAATAGTACTATGGCTGGTCTCTTTCCCTTACGGTACTGCCAACGCATTCTATAGTACACAAAGACCTAGTTGCAAGCAAACTAAGAGTAACCTAACACAATAGGAGTCCAAAAACCTGGCAAAGGAAAAGGGTATTATTTGCGCGAACCCCACTATGACTCCATAGCAGTTCCCCGGTTTGCTCACCGAAGCTGATTCCGTACGAGAATCGTGACTGCTTAACCAACACAAAATAAAGAATTCCACCAATTCAACTGAGGTATGCAATCCAATACAGACAACCTGGTTGTAGACATCCAAAAATAAACAGGTGTACATGACGTTTACGGCATCATGCAAAACATTGAGCCAAATTAGACTAATGGAACTTGTGGAAGTTTAGCAAGTCTGTAACTAAGACATTACTGTATTCCAAGCCCAAGGCTCGTAACGTAAACACTGAATAGTAAATATACAGAGCAACATAGTCTCTAGTACTAATGTAACATACATGAAACTAGCTATTATTAGACTTGTCCCTCATTCTGGAGGACACAATATTTAAACAACAAAATAAACCTTTAAGTTAGGAAGTCAACAAGATTTGCCGTTGATCCATTGTCAATTCGACAAACTATCAACACAAATGAAAATCGATTCCGACAATATACAGAAAAAATAAAAGGGTGCAAACAGACATTGCCTGTCCTTTACTACCAAATTTAAATTCTGAGTCATAAGGACACGTTGATTAGTTTGAAATACTTAATTAATTGAAGTCCGTGGTCCTATCCATGGCTGCGGTGGATCCGACGTCTCTAGTTTGACGGTTTTTTTTGATCTAAAGTCCGTCGTCCTGTCCGTATCAGACGGCCCAAGCTTCATGGACGTCGTGTTCTTTGATGCGGCGCAGAAGTTCTTCCTTCAATGCTGGGTTGCAGTAAATAGGCTGTCATGGGAACCTGGCTGGGGGTATTTATATAGTTCTAAATCTGATACGAATGGAGCAAAGCAGAGAAGGTGATAAACACAGGAACATAGAAAGGAGAAATATGGACGAAGGCGGGCAGAAAAAAGGAAATAACAAGAAAAATCCACTTGCGGGGAAAGGGAGGAACAAGCTTCCTTGGCTCACCGCTAGTGTCTCTTGACGTGGAGTGGGTCAGTAGGTCGAACTCGATATGCACTCCTTTCCTTCGTCGGACGTTATAATGTAAGCACGTGTGGCTGCCATCTTTGAATAATTTTCTTCTACCATGTGGCAATTCAATCGAATAACATCTTGACAGGGTGAGTGGATATGAAAGCAATTTCTATTTAAATATCTCTAGTATGATTATATGATTTAGGATCCGTTATTATT
The DNA here is from genome assembly GCA_901482245.1 of Timema douglasi. NCBI lineage: Eukaryota > Metazoa > Arthropoda > Insecta > Phasmatodea > Timematidae > Timema > Timema douglasi. The sequence goes on from CABEEJ010000598.1 coordinate 169,324, forward strand.
TTTATGAGAATTTGTGATATAGATGTACTTTACTATTTTTTCTTGTGGACAGCATGGCAAGCGTAAGTAAACTTATCCGACATCATCCAATGGCAAAGGGTCTGCGTTAACGTATTTTATTCATAAATATGATAATATTAATCCTCTTCTTTGATATCTACTACAGTATTTATCAAAAGACAATATTTTTGACCAACCACGTGTTTGAATGTAGGGAGATACGTAATTTTATTAGACTACATCTAGTTAGAGAAAATAAACTTCGAGGTAGATTCAATTAAATATTTTAATATAGTTTCTTTCTTGCATAAATTATAAAAATATTGATTTTTATTTGTAGCTGTCCAATCTGTCTGATTGACATGCTACAGCATTATAAATTATATGTTGAATAAAAAGGCTGTCATATAGGTTTTCAACCAGATATTCTTTATTTACAAAAAAAAAACTTCCCTCAACGGCTTCAGTGCTAAGGAATAGAACAAATTTTTCTTAGTAAAATATTGGAGCTCCTGAGATACAGTTTCTCTGGAAAAAATATTCATAAATAACTTCTTAACAAGCCAGTCAGTACTTGAAGTGAATACTTTAAAGGAGTCAATAACTTCTTGCTTTGATACAAAATCTAAGTATTCTCTTTTTACAGCAATGGCTTCCCTGCTATATATTTGTTTCTTGTCTAGTAGGACTTCTAATGCAGAAGTTGTCCTATGGGCCATAAGAGACGGATTAATCATGATTGCAGGAGAGAGAGAACTGACACCTTTGACAATTTTGTAGGAGAGAGGACACTTATGTGAAAGTTGTTTGCAGAGATAAACGAGGATTTTTTGACAATCACCTTTGAACTGAAGTTCCTTGATGTCTTTAATTCCTTTCAAAGCTGCTGATACTACGAACCCAATATCTACAGTAAGGAGTGACTTCACGTTTTACTGTTTCTTCAAATCAATGTATAACTTTTTTTAAAGCATTTGCTGAATTAATTACATCAAATTTTATAATTCCGTTCATCAAGTGTGCAAGTAGTTTACTTAGATCTGGCAATAGAGGTTAATTTCTCTAATATTCAGTGAGAAATTTCACCTACACAAGGAAAACTGACAGCACGATCCCAACTTTGTTGTCAAAAGTTCATCATTCCCAAAGTTACTTAATGCTTTAAAATTATCAGATTATTTTGAAAAGATCACTACAAGCAGAAAAACTTCTAGCAAAAGAATGTGTAATTAATTGATTAATAGCACACAATATTTCATCACAAGAAACTTCATTCTTGACAAGGGAACTTTGAAAAGAACAACTAGGTTAAGTTTCGAGTTTCAAAATTACTCCATGGTTATTAGCACTAGAATGTACACCTTCTCCATGTAGCCCTACAGATGACAGTGCATTTTTGGCTGCAGGGACCAAGTTACATTTTAACTAGCAGCTTTCACTTTGTCTTTCCCTTGGCATGAGATCATATTGAAGATACTCCCATGTTACTTATATCAAAGTTAGATTTACACAAAGAACAATGTCCTTTAGTTTTATCACAATCCATTCTTTGGAGTCACAGCCAATCTGTAAACACTGTACTCATCATCCAATAATCCTTAAAAGAAGTATTTCCTCTTGAGTTTACTCATTTCTTCTTATACATAAAGGTAATAAGATAAACAAATGGGCTCTGCGGAGTACTCACATCAGCCAAACTTGGGAAGTGTATAGCTTTTTGGGGGGAGATGGTGGGAGGTGAAATGAAGAACACAACAAAGAGGGTACGGTGATATTGTAATGCTAGTGTAGTCAAAACAAACATTTATTTCTTCCTCTAGCACATAGAGGGGGTGAGGAAGGGGGTTAGAGTAGAGTAGCCAAGGGTGGAAAAATCCTCACTGCAAGGTCATTTACCTATGTAGCAAAAGAGGCAGACCAAAGGGGGAGTATTCCAGGGGTGGTCTAAACAGAACTATCAGTACTGTTCAAATTATAATTATTAGGGGTCTCAAAATGTCAATGCAAACTGCTGTAGCTAACATTTCGCTCAATCACAATGAGAAGAGGCTTAGTATTTTTCCAGTATCTGATTCAAAACTTAAATATATTTCAAGTATTGGTAGACACCCTGTGCGCATATGTATTATTTTATAGGATGACCTGGTGGTCTAGGGGTAAGGTGTCTGACTTTTGTTCTGGGGGCCTGGGGTTCAATCCTTGGTCCCGGCACAGATTTATCTGATTACCAAACCCTTCCTTCACCTCTGACAAGACGTGTATTAATCACAACTTGTTAATGTGGGGAATGCCAGGCCCCCACCGTGGTTCGGATTCCACGTAAAAACATTAGCGTAAGTGCGTATAACCCAAACGAGTAGTAAGATGTGGTGGTAATAATAATTATTATTATTATTATTTTATACTCTATTACTATATAGAGTATTCCCGGCTTAGATAACCAAACTTTGGGAAGTGAAAGGCGTTCGAAAAACTAACTCAAAATATCCTCTGGAGATTAAAGTCTGTTCATAGTAGGAATTGTTTTCTTAGGAATTGTTTTCTGAGAGTCCTTTTTCCCTACCAGAAATCTATTAGAAGGTAGGATATTGGTAGGAAAAAAGACCTTTCAGAGAGTAATTCCTACCGTGAATGGATTATAGGTAGTTTTCGCTTTCTTTTAGAGCAAAGAGCAAAAATCTAAATAAAAACATGTTTTTTTGCATAAAAAGTGAAATGATACTAAAAAAAATTATGTTAATAAAAAAAACTCCAAAGTATAAAAGTTGTTGACCATTAAATTATCACTAAGATAACTCTTTGTTTCGATCTTTTGCTTTGTTTAGGAAGAATTCGGTTTGAAACATCCAATGAGATCTGAACATATTGAAAAATCATATAATTGAACATTGTGCACCATTAAATTTTATTTTAGGTTGACATTTTAACAACATGTATTTTTTTTTTAATTCCAGGGTATTTAACACACTTTCTGAATCAATTGACTATATAAGCACATGAGAATTTCTATGATCAAGACCGAAAAGGCTTACCAATTTCCCCTGGGAAGGTATTTTCACATAGATTCCTGGGTGCTTTTACATACCAAATCGAGATAGGACCGAAAGCTTTACTTTCACTCTAAAAAAAACTGTCAACCCTGGCTGTGTTGGAACCCACAAACATCAGGTCATGAGGCAAGCATTTTACCTTAAGACAACTGAGGTAAACAAATGTGTGGTGACCACTGTTAATGACCTTCAATCATTACAACAAAGGATGATGCAAGCATGTTAACAAATGCCAGACAAGCATTATTGATTTGCCACTCGTTCTGTAATTGATAGGTGCAATGCTTGTCTCTGGGCTGGATGCCATTATTATGAAACAAATATAATTTTTTGTTGAGTGCTCAAAAAGGAAGAGTAAATGAGCTAATCTACTGAGAACATTTTGATTTAGTTTTTTGATCCTCGACCACTTCCAAAGTTTGGCTATGTACTCTGGGAACACCCTAGTCACAGTTAAATGACATCAATATTTAGATTTACACACAAATAAAATATTTGTTTGCCACTTTTAATAAATGTCACTGCTTAAATTTATTTACAAAAAAATAAATAACATAAATTAATAAGATCTCAAAATGTGTTGAATGAATCTTACCAGCTGAAAGTGTCTTAATCTTCTTAATGATTAAGTCTAACTCCATGTCATCAATTTTGGAAAGAGATAGTTTCTTAACCTCATCTCCAGAATATAGGCCTAAATGTCCGCAATATAAGTTGATACCAGGCACCACATATTGAGGTTTCTCAGTAGGTCTAGAATTACACTTTAGCAAGTGTTTGGCAAGCTTGGCTACAGAGACGGTGCTGGGAAAATAAAATAATTTATATTGTAAAAGCATTTGTTAAAAGCTTAAAACATTTAAATTAGCATTAAACCATATTATCCATTTTTAAGTACCTAGTTGCAAATTAAGATAAAAAAGAACATCACTTGGTTTAAATGTATCAAGTTAAATAGAGAAAGAATATGTTGTTTCTTATGTGTCTTACTAATTGTTTGGTCTATTCACATGTCTATGGATGGTAAAGGTAGAATTATATTAAATGTTCCCATATTTGCACGGAGGAAGAGTGGAAAACTATTTAGGAACCACTCTCAGTGCACTCGTCTGGGATTTGAACCGCAACCTTCCTGTCACTGGTAAACCCATGGTGTCTACTCAACTTGACCGATGAAATTCCCGATATTTCCTAAAATTCCCGACTTGAAAGTATGTCAAACCCTTATACCCCCCACCAACACCACTATGTTTTTTATTAATCTTTTTTATAATAATACGTTTTAAATTTAAATCAACATGTTTTTTAATTTGTATCATCATAGTATATTAGGAATTATAAAATGTAGTACACAGCTACAAACAAAAATGGACAGTTTAAATCACATTGTAATGTACTGATATAATGATTACTAGATTTCATGTTTTGAGTAAAACATTTTTCCATTTTTTTTTTTTTCTAACCAGACTAGACGAGCCTGCAATTTAACCTATATGACCAATGATGGGTTTAATTTAGTTAAAATATTACTAAGTTTAACTCACTGTTTTTTGTCTAATGGGCAATTTATTCTTGTTGTTTGTGCACTCTCCTCCTGTAAATCAACTGTGTATTAGTTCAAATGAAAAAATATTATTTTACAAAGCTACAAAAGGATAGGCTCTATACAGTTTAATATATTTACAGAACTCAGTTTATGTTCATGCATAATACATAGCTAATAATGAAGAGTGCATAAAGTGCAAAATCCATAATTAAATAGAACAGTTTATAATGAAATGTAGTTATCAAAATATTACTTTGTTTGTTTATTTATATAAATTTGCCTAACCTCGTTGCTAAACAAAATAAAAGATTTAAAAAATACTTCACTCAAGGGTTCACTAAAAAAAAGTTTACTAAACTCTCGTTTGAAACAAAAAATCAACATGATTTAAATGATGTCTTTACTATCAAATCAAATTTCATTTTTACTTGATAGTGATTTTATTACTCTTTAGAGTCTAGACTATCTTGGTAAACCTACTTCTCAAAAACAGAATCAAAAATAGATTTTTTCCCCTTTATTTCAAATAAATAGCATTTATAATCATTGTTATTGAGCTAAAATGAATACAATTTGTTCATAACGAACAAGTATGCCACCAAAAGGTATGTCAAGCATGAAATAAAGGTAATTTCCATCTGCTGTGCACTGGTATACTAACCTTTAATCATATTTAGCATCTTCTCACATTCTAATTGGCTGATGTGTGTCAAGTTCAAGGGTTGCCTATGCTCAACTCCATAAAGTAGTTAAATAATCTTAATGCACTGTGCAATAAATATATTATCATTGAAGAACTGTTGCAACTAAGAGGGAAATGTTCAGCTTTTATTCGTTGTTTTTAAAACGTTCTAGTTGTTAACTTAAGAACCCTGAAATATGTGCTTTTTGTGTCAAAGTTGACACAATATCAACAAATGTGCCTTACAACACCAAATTTATTAGATTTATAAGTAAGTTCAATGACATAGTTGGAAATAATGACAATAAATCACAGAAAAAAACAAATGTTTGAAAATCGACACCTCCTAAATTCTAATTGCAATATATCCAAATGGTATGCTACCCAGCTGAAAAGGTCAGATGTTTGCTAGTTATCTTTTTGTAAAACAAATGAGTATCTTCAATAAAATTGGCAAATTGTTTGGCTACAAAATTGAAAAAGGCTGAAAATGATATGCCAACCTAGTCTATAGGTAATAAGATCATAATAGTAACAATAAAATCCAAAGTACATAAATTTTAAACCTGGGAAGAAGCCCCTGTCTCTATCCTCGCAAGTTGGAAGAAATAGCTGCTCCCAATAATGCATGGTTTGAATAATTGTATATCTAGGTTTATAGGTGTGTAGGTGAAAGCCTAGAATTATGTATCAAGATTGGAGATTGGGTGGTTTTGTCTGATCTTAAACATATTTTTTTGTAAATTTGGGTAGAAAAAAAGAATATTGCCACAAGTCCACATTGACCTGTTTGGAGTTCAAGAGACCTTACCTATGTAAGAAGACTATAATTCCACAAGTTATATTTACTTTCTCAATTCAACCAATGATTCATTTGTTTTTTTATAAATTGTGAGAAAACATAAGAATGATCAATTATATTATTATTTTTTTTTAATAATTAGGGCCTATCTACTCTATAACTTAAGAAAAAACCTTTTGTATCAATATGCCACACATTATTTATTAGCCAGTAACAATGTTTTGAAAGTTTAAGAAGCTACCCCTTGAAAGGTGGTGGGACTACCTAGGGGGGCACTGGAGAGGGTGATCCTAGACTCCTGTTGAGTGAGTTTAGTGGACCAGACATTAGTAAAATTGTATCACTTCATAAAGCCTGTTCATCACATTAAGAAGTTACTGACGTAGTTACTAAATGTGGAATTTAAGACACATGGTATGTAACTATCATGCTTTGGAAAGCTTATATTAACTAACACCTTCCAAGATAAAAAAAAGTCTGTTATCAAGAAAAATCATCAAATATCAAATTATGGTGCTTGAACACAGTTTAATTTCTATACACTTATATACTGTGGATATGAACTAAAACAATCTAATCACTACACTGTGCATTATTGTATGCAAGATAATTATGACAAGTGAATAAATATTGTGTGCAGCTTACTAAACATATTGCATTATATGCAAATAAAATGAAAACAGTATGCCTTCTGTACTGTAGACTTGTGTGTACGAGCACAAACTAAATTAATGGAACAACCCCAGCTGAAAGCTTTGAAGGGGAGGGAGGTACCAAGGTTAGTAAAAAGGAAGTTGCCTGGTTCCCTTAAGACCTGTGTAGACAGCTAGACACGAAGGTGTGATGTACCTGGCAGTCCTTTGCCAGCTTGAGCGCTCAAAAAACAATATGGAAAACTTGTAATTTCTATTTGGTTAAAGTTTGTAGATACAAAATTTTGTTTTTTTATCCAAGCAAGTGGCTATTTCTATGACAACTATTGATTAAATCTTGGATGAAAACATAAACAGGTATACAAAGTATAGTTGTAATATTATATTCTCTGTTAAAAGGTGCAAATATGTTTTTAAGGAGACAACTTGAGTGTTTAAATTATATTTCTTTACACATAATTATTCATTTTTTGTTGCTCAAGAATAATTATATGTTTGTATACTATTAGGTTTAAATAGTATTATAAAAAATAATATTAGGAACTGTTAGAAAGGTTGTGAGATAAATCGTAAACGTGAATGTCCTAATTAACAAAGTAACACTTTACTAAGCAAGACAATATAAATGAAAATAGCACACGACACTACGTAATGCTATTCGAGGTAATAAGCATCCAGCAAGACAAGAACACAAAAGAGGTAGGTGGTGTGTGCATTCGTACTGTTCATGAATGTGGGTATGCGAATGCACAGATGAAGACACTAATTGTGAGCCGAGATTTGTGAATAAATGTTCTCAGCATAGCCTGTGGTGTTGTCCTTGCTCAGAGCAAATGACTCCTGATAGGAACAATAAATTAATTAGTTATTTGAGATATTTAACATGCACTTCATGAACTGATTATATCAACACGCAACTTCTAAAAAAAACTTGAAAATAGAATAGGAAGAACCGAAGAACACCCAGCCAGTGACTATTAATTCATCACTGTGAAAAGGAAAACCAACATTTAATCAATGATGTTTTTTGTTCATGCCAGGAATCGAACCCGGACCTTTAACTCAGTAGGCAGACATGCTACTGACTGAACTAAGGTTTCTGACTAATTTATATTATTGACTTTATAACTGATGTAATCGTCTCATTAAAACCTAATTATATTGGTTACATACCTCGATGAACCAAATATATGGTAAAATGAAGAAAATTGTGTGTTAGGTTACTTTTGAGTCTGGCATCAGTACTTTTTTTATATTTTCAATAACATTTAATTATGTTAGACTATAATTTACTATTTAAAAATACATCAACAGTAGCTGAACTTGTATTACAATTAAAATTATTTTGAATTCAAATCTTTTTGTACATTTTAATATTTTTCAGGATTCATCACTTTTATAACACTTATTGAATTTATGTGAATAGGCATCAAGAATTTTCATTCTTATGAATGTTTTGTGACTAAAAGTTGTTTTTACACCTTGTTGGGTAGCGTACACTTGTAAATATTCTGGCAGATTTTTTCACTAAGCTATTTTTTACTAAGGGTACTTTAATAAGTTCTGCACCACGATGATTTTTAACTCTTTTTCCAGATTTAATACTCCGGTTAGTCATTCGGCAAGGCAAAGGCCATCAAAAGACAAATACCGAATCCAGAAAGGTGTTGTAAATGCAGGCTCATGTTTGTTGGTGTAGTAACCGAGATGGGAAAATTATTTTTTCTTTTTTTTTTATAAACACATCCTCCTAAATAGTGAAGTGCACTTCTTTCAAGGTCATCAGTTCTTTGTGACAAACTGAAATGCACAAACAGTCCAGTATAATCAGAGAAGAGGGACGATAATCTATCAGATTACAATAGATTTTCCAGCGCACCCTGATTAAGCATCTGAGTTAAAAAAAACAGTGAATGTTATGCTTTTTATCAAATCTTGAAAGAGCTCCACTAAAAACTTTGATCAAATTATACAATTTTTTCCATACAAATGAAATGATTTAATAACACAACATTTAATCATTTTCATTAGATGTAGGCTACTGTTTGTGTGCAATATATTATTTTGATATAGTGGACATTGTTGCCTTTCATCAGGTGTACTGTGTATACATATAGTGGACATTGTTACCTTTCATCAGGTCTACACATATAGATTTAATTCTAGATTTATATTTACTTCAATTTTATTATGTTGTAAAAATATATTGAACACTACTTTCCTTGTTTAGGCTCTCCACGTAGAGATTGAAACTAACAGATTTAACTCGATGGTAAATATACTCGTAAAGGGAAAGCTATTTTAATCACACAAGAACAAATTAATTTAATGTTTTATATAACTTATGTAAAAACTATATCCACACAAGCTTATTAATAGCTATTGTAATATATTTTTGTTTGTTTAGGAATATTTGGAAACTTACAAACTAAGCTATAAATGTAAAAATTGAAATAAATCAAAACACAAGCATAATATTCCGTAATTATTTTGTGGATATAAATAATAAGTAATTGAGAGGTCACGCACGCTTACTTACACCATCTTATCTAATATTATTTATAAAGACAGGTTATAAAGTTGTCACATAATAGTTGTAACTACATCAACTAGAAATCAAACTATTGTACCATCAATAGTTTAACGTTCTATACAATAGAAGTTTTCACCACCACTTACCTTTAAAATTAGAAAAAAAGTTAATTGTTATGCAACTGCTACACATTTAGGTGCTGCTAGTTTTGCCTTTAAATAATGATTGAATTTTCAAATAATACAATAATTACACTAAAGGGGAAGAAAGTGAAAATTATCAATCAGTGGTCTTATACCCTCATTTGTGTAAAGGAAGAGTGAAAAATAGTTGAAGGCAAACAATCTCAGAGTACACAACTGGAATTCAAACCCCGACCTACCCATCACCTGTAAATTAGACTAGACAAGAGAGATTATTTTGATTACGTCCTCAATGGAAAGGGCTATTATTTATTTTATTCATGGTTTTATAAGATGTTTAAACTAAATATTAAAAGAGTTCAAGCTACTGTCCGGCTGGGATTTACACAAAGAGTTGAATGATCTAAGACGTCACTCTATCAATAGAATTGGTTGCCAATTACATGGAAGTTAGGGTCCGAATTCCGATCTGCGTATAGAGGGGAATTTTGTCCTGAATGGTCTATTTCCACTCACTCTCCACGTTAATGTGGGTACAATTCCCTTAAAATTAAACTTTTCTATTCTATAACACATTAGCATATTAATTAGTGCACCTGCAAATAATCCATAATAAGTAATTAGATGGTTGTGGAAAATTAACCTAATAATGGCAATATTTAGATACAAAGCTAAAATATAAAGTTATAAGCACCTAATTAATGTGTGTACATGAATGTAAGCACCTAATTATTTTATGTACATGAATGTAAATCATGATTTAATATACAATAGCAGCATTACTAGCAACTTGAAATAGTAATGTTCTTATTTATTTTAAACAACTAGATCACTGTCTAGTAAATTTCGAAGTAGATTGATTGGTTGTGTATCAAGCCAGTGGGTTGTTCTGAAATACAAGCCAAAAGAATGGCAAAGCTGTCACTTTTACTGGTGAATAAATCATCCCGGCCTTGAGTGACAAGTCTTTCATCCTTCCTCTTGCACTAATCTGTTACGAACTCACCGAAAGAAAGATAAGTAAAGAGAAGAGGTGAAATATTTTTTTTACTCCTAAAAGGTGACGAGGTATTTCTACCTGCCCATGTAGCACCCTTAACAGCTTAATCTGATTGGGTAAAGATGAGGAAGGCAACTAAGAGGAAGTGAACCTGCATTTGTGTGGGGTGAGGCTGTGAAAACCAGAGTGATAAATCACTTGTGGAAAACTGTTAAAGGTGTGTCTGTGTGTATATAAAACGGGAAAACCCCCTTCAGTTCACGAAGATGAGATTCGAACCTTGACCTCATCAATGACGATCAAACCAATAGCAAGCAACGACTAGAACACCGCTGTGGGTAACTAAGATTTGTAAACAAATATTTACTTTCTACCGACACCTCGGAGAAAAAATATTGTGATCGTCAAAAATTCAAAATCAAGATTTTGATAAATGTCCATGTTTCATAACCACCTGAAACCAAAAAAGTGGTTTTCACAATGCTGTCTGTCAGACTGTTTGTACCATGGCTCGGGCTAGAGCCGAAATCATTTTAATGATTGGGCTAAGCCTTTGTATCTGGGGTTTTCATAAGGTCTCCCCCGAGGGGTTTTAGGAATTAGATGTCCAACTCTGAATTTAAGGGTAGTTTATTGAAAGGCAAAAAGAGAATAAATATATTTTCTTGAAATTTGCTTTAAGGATTTTAATTAAATTTTATATCTAAACACTGTTTAATATTATAAACATGTAAATTTTAATTTTCTCATGAACATGACTTTGAGGGTACTTAACATGTGGAGATTTTTAAATTTTCATAATTTATTCACAACTACTTGAGATATGTAATAAATTATCTTTGTAAAGCTGTAGTACTATTAAAGGTAAAAATGTTTTATTCAAAATATATTTTTATTAAACCAATAAGTTCTAAGATATAAACAAATATATATACTTTTTAATACAGGTTATTGTAAATGAATTTGATTCTTATGCTCTGTGGTTGACAAAAGAGGTTCATTTTTCTCAATTTCTCTCTAACAGTGTTCCTAATTCCTAATGCCATAGAGTAAGTAACAGTGTATATTATTTAATTTATTATCTTTGTTGTAGTGTTTCTACAACAATGTAGATACCTATTATTTCGTTTAGAAAATCTTATATGAGTTTTTAGTAAATGTCTAAAAGATAAAAGCAAGAGGAAGTCTGTGTGGTGCACCGTACCATTTATTTTTTTATTACTAAAATACAAAATTGCCTTTATCCCTATGTGAGTTGGTTCTGTGAACCTATGATTTCTAAGATGCTTCTATTATTATTATTATTATTATTATTATTATTATTGGAGTTTACCAACGTATCGACACAACTAGAGGTCATGTAACATCATTAAAATCAATTTACTCATGTTACTGAGTACAACAAGATCCATAATTTCTCAATACTTTATTTAACAACCTATATATACATGTGTGTAATTCTTTTTAAAATGAAGTCTTAAACTAAAATTATGTGATGAATATTTTCGAGGGACAGAAATAATAGCTTTGACACACATGCCCGCCCTCCCCTAAAGTAAATTCCTGGATGCACCACTAAATCTTAATATCCTCAAAATTAGTCCTGCTATAAGTGTGAAAAGGTTTTGTCCGTCTATAAAACATGAATAAAACTATTTAGAGAAATGCTTTTCATCTCCTCTTACAAAACCTATGTTATACAAATAGGTTTTAACTAATCAAGGAAACACTGTTCATGCAAATTATGTAGAAGTCAAACAAAATCAAGTCTCCTCTATAAAATTTTTTTTAACATGGATTATGCAAATGACAAGGAACATTTTCAATAACGCAGGTTCGGAGGTAATAGGATAAACAAAGTGTCAAAAAATAAGTGTCAAGTCAAGGGTTTTACTTGAACAGGACATAAATGGGGAGAGGAAATGGGGAGTAGCGGGGCTTACAAAAAAAAGATGAAAAGATAGATAATGCCAAAAGAGGTTGGGGAGGAAGGGGAGAGGTGCTTCCGATGACAGACCCATCTAGCAGGAAACATCTTTTTTGACAGTTTAAACATTATTTAATTTGAAAATACTAAATTTTGTTTAAATTTTTGTGTTATAAATATTTGTCGTGTATGATAGAACATTATCTTAGCCTCTAGAACAATATGATAACTTTAAAACTGTATTTAATGTTTCATTAAATTTTAATTTAACCGATATTACATATTATTGTAACAGAGTAAATATTAACTTGTAACTTTTTTTATTAATACAGTTCATATTAAATTTACAATTTAAATATAATACAAAAAACCGCATGTTGTTACCATGCATAGTTTATGAGAAATAGGGTATACAACTTTATAGTTCTTATATAGTAGGTGTCCATCCGAATCTTAAAAATGAATCAATTAATAATTGCACATTTGGAAGTGCTTTTATCACTGAGCATTGACTCTCGCGAACCCCAGTGTTGATGGACTCAACCTGGCTCAAGGAGTGGAGCAAAACTTTTGTAAGGTTGAGGAACTGGAGAATACCTTGTCTGTGATCCCCTCAAAGCAGCCCTAGTCAAACTTCTGATGATGACATACAGCTCTAAATTGTGAAGTTGTCACAACTGCTCCAGCTTCTCAGACCTTCACACCGGGTAAATTCAGAAGACCAAAAGGTATTTTATATAAACATTTTAAACTTATCAAAATGAAGTGTTCTAGTTCAAAAGTTAATTATCTACCAGTAACTTTTTACTAATAACTAGCCACTTTTTACTGTCACATTGACAATAAATTTAAGATTTTTAACTTGCATTTTAACCAAATACATTTCCAAGTTGTGTCAAAATATTCACTGAAGTGCTAATTAGCACCAACCAGGTGGGGGGGATTTATCTCCAGAAATTAACCCACTTTAATAAAATGCAGTCTTTAAAGAAAAATACTTTGTTGAGGTGGAGGTTAAAACCAGACTAGAGCAGAAGAAGCAGGAGACAAAATGTACATTTAGAGGTATTATATGAAGGACACACCGCTAGCTGTGCAGGGAAGCAAAAACAGCTTGCCAAGAGGAATAAAGATGAATAGTAATGGAAGTTGGATGGTTATGTGATTTTATTGGGTTGATTTTTTTTATCTCTAATGTCACTGATCTTATTTTTTATTTGACATTAAAATTAAGGTTGTTTAAGGTATAATTTTATAAGAAAAACACAAATTATTTAATTGCCCTTTATGGGTTGATTTGACAGATGTCTGAAGTAAAAAACTACTAATACTGTAAATTTAATTTAGTTAATTCATATTATTTTTTATAGATTATGTTAAAAGGGAATTGGTTTAATTTTATAAAAAATATTACACTCAAATGAGACATAGTTGAATAGATTCCTGATCTTGTAAAAATTGTTTATATATTAAATGTGTTTACAAGGGGCTATTAGCACTTGGGATTTCACAAGTGAACTCAAGATAACTTGTATGCTGTTGCTAGGACACCATTAAGATTCAATCTCGAGTGTCTCAGGAGATGATTGCTGTTTTGAAGTAGAGTATCTTGAACACAGTTTAGGTAGTCAGTGTCTTGACAAAATCATGCATCCCTGTCAATTAAATTTACATTTAATAATTCTCTTTATTTTTACCCTGCTTTTTCTACTGGTATTTACACTAATGAGGTCGAAAGAAGTAAGCTTTTAGAGAAAATGTATCCACATTTGTGTGGAGGAGGGTGAGAATAGTGAATGAGGAAATTGCTTTTAGATGAAGTATTTTCACATTATCATGTAGAGGATGAAAATACCACTGTGATCATTTATGTTGAAAACAACCTTTAGAACACCCTATTTGAGATTGGAGCTTAGACCTCACTGTTGATGGTGGGCGAACTGGTGTAATACCGGTGTATCAGCTCAAACTGCTCAGGCACTGCTACACCAATTACTGTACTTGCACAAATCTGTCATGTAAGGATTAAGCAATGGACCAAACAATAAATAAATACATAGTCTTAGTAAAACCATATTCACAGTTTATTTAAATGCTTAGAATGAAAACATAGTTTAATATTGATAATCTTTCAACACTTGTATAATGAAAAATATTATATGTATTTATTAGCTAAGTCAATTTCCTAGATAGTATGAAAAGGGGTAAAAGTGTGACATTGCTACTTTTGTTAATATATATTTTCAGCCTTAATTTTGGCTCTTAATTGATGTGACAGAACATAAAGCTTAAATAATCATTTAATCTCAAATCGGTATTGCGGTAGTATTTTAGTTGTACATACAAATTAACTTCTCACAAGTTGTTTCGGTAATCATGGTTAGCTAACATGAAAACAGACATTCAACCAGGTGATCATGGTTGGCAACATGTAAATAGTAATTTCAGTGATTGTGGATGACTAACATAAAAACCAATTGATTGTGGTTAGTCAAATGTAAACAGTTATATTGATGATCATGATTAGGTATCTTATAAATACACAACTATCTTGGTGATTGTGGTTGGCTAACATGTAAGCAGAAAGTTTTCTCGGTGATCTTAGAAAGCCATGCCCCTACACCTCAAAAATATTGGCTTCATGGAATGAGCTGATTTTCTCACTACAATATTCATAATATTTATATGGGCTCCTCCCCTGCTGAAACCTATAACATAAATATTATCTCATAAGCCCACCACGTCAAACGATTGTCTCTAGTTTAGAACACAACCCTACATCTACATATGGCTGCCACTCAATTTGAGGTATCTACAATAGCACTAATGAAACAATTGATCATTTATTTACAAGGCCTTTGTGGCTTAGTACTATTCAAGGGAAATGAGGTTATTTTATTATGATCTGCATTGTTTTGTACTCTATTGTAGCTGGTCTTGCATATGAAATATAAATGTCTTATATATACATTTATATGTGTTATTTTTATTTTATAAACTCAAAATGACTATCAATAACTAACAACATTTGCATTTACAAAATTACCCCGACACTATTTACGCCCTAGTAAATTGCAAACTAAGCTAAACATTTCTGTGTATTGATAAGTAAAAAAAAGTACAAACAGTACTAAAAATATATTTTTACAAATTACAAAACTTAGCATTGAAAAATGCATGGCCTTAAGTCTATCACCAACAATTATATGATTTTTTTAAAAGGTTATTTTTATGTCTGGCAAGAACTTAACAAACCAATGGCATGTAAAACTACAAAGTATCCAATAAAAAGAAGGCCCACCAGAAGTTAACAAAAGTTATTAAATGCAACTGAAAAATGTTGATGAGGATAGCCTCTAAGATAAGGTAGACATAATTATACCTATGACTTGTCCTAGGTCTATAATTTTTGATTAATTTTGTAATTTTAACAGGACTTATCAAAAAAAGGCCCAATACTATACTAAATAGCTCAGAACAGACACAATGAATTAAATATCAATTTCGGATGTCTCTAGGCATGATTAAATACTTGGACATTAACCATAGAACCCATAGAAGATATTTAAATAGAAAATCATTGTGTTAATGAAAATGTTTATAATATTTATCATTGATATTGCTTAAAGTAGGTTACTGCTTATTTCATTTAAGTTTAGCAAAAATCCTGAAAAACGAACACTAAAGCAGAATAGCGAGAATCATAGTAAATATGATTTTGAGATATTGAAGTTTTACACCATTTTGGATCATCAAGCTATCAGTATCATAAGATAACTTTACCTGGAAAAAGCTGGTAGCATAAAATCTCAGGGTGAGTAGAAGTTTCATCATTGTTGGTACAGGCAGCACATGATTGTCTTGTTTCTACAAGTGCTATATTAAGGAATCAAAACATCCCAAACTATCTCCTTTGTAAACCTGTAACTTCTTCTTAACTCATACTTGAAGTATACTTCAAAGAAATTCGAGACATTTCTTAAATGCCATTCTGAAAATTGTTCCCTTCCATGTTCATTATTTTGATCATAAAACTCAAAAACTTCGAGATGGTTAGCGAAATTTTCTAAATTTTCCACCATTTTGAAGCAAAAATGTGTATGGAGGTTGGCGGGATGAGTTTGATTGGTCATTCAGTATAAAATGAATGACCATAAGATTTTGGAGATCAGCATCCTTCCGGAAGCACTTTACAAATAGCGTTTATTAATTATTAGTGGATGCGTAGTCAGCTAACTACCAAATTATTCATTAGCTATATAAGTATTTTTGGAAAAAAAATATGCAAAAATGAAACACACACGTCACAATAAATTTGGATGACTTAATTTGTGGCTATAAACTTATTGATTTACACGTAAGGCCAAAGTTTAAATCCATGGCCATTGGTAATATTATTAATATAATAATGAATTAGAAATATTATGAAAGGATAGTAGTCCTTTTCTAGCAAGATATATATTTATGTTTTTGTTTTAATATTTCAATCAAGTGCAATGGCCTATTACTATATAAAATTTAGATGGCTAAAAAGCCATTGTGATTGATATATTCTAAAAAATGTTACAGATGCTTCTCATTAGAAATTATACAAAGACTATCCTTTAATAAAATTTCTAATTAGTTATACATATATATTATCAAACAAGAAAATATAATTTTTAATCAATAACCTCGGCTCTTGTTGGTCAATGAATTAGACCTCATTGGGTATATCGGTACCCCCTCCTACCACCCCAGCTACATACTGGCCACAGGGGCGGGAAAAGTTGTCCACTCCATATGCAATGACCAGAATTACGGAGGAAGTCAGAAACTCAGCCTTTGAGATTACCAAGGTTTCCTAAGGCTTTACCCTAAGTTGCCCAGCAGGGACTTCGTGAAGGTGTCCTGACCAGCTATCAATGCCGAAGCCAGATTTGCACTAACAATAGCATAGAATGTGTCACGTTCCTCCGTCCCCAAATAGATGACTTTCCAACGATTTAAATACACGTCCAGAAGAACCGCTGGTGCCCAAGGGATGCCAACATGGAGGCACCCTGCACAGATTTGATTGGCGTGAGTCACACCGGATCATGCAGAGTGATTGTCCAACAGCATCCACCAATTGGGTGGACCCTTGATGGTCAAATGCAAATACCACGAGGATTAGCACATCCAATTCCTATGAGCCGCCCAACATCTGCCTCGTGCTATCTTATTCAAGGTTAGATTTATTTTTAAAAATTCGCACAAAATATTTACTAAAAAAATTCTATAATGTGCATGATTATAAAGTAATTCAATTTTGCATGATTATAAAGTAATTCAATATAAATAATCTTAGTTTTTAAATTTAATTTCAAGCTCATACTTGGACTCCACAGTACATTTTAAACAAACATGTATCTTATTCGTTAAATTATTACTACTGGTATTAATTACAAGGCGTGGTTGGAGAGTAAGTAGTGTTGCCAAATATGGTTGCAGAGGGCTTAGATTATTACTGTGCACATGGGTGTTGAGCTCCCTCATTCATTAACTTACCCAGACACTATTACACGAGAAGCAGTGATTGTGTAAGTTTTGAGCGTTTAAAATGTTAAAGACAATTGAAGGACCTGCTGACTGTGAAATACAGTCTGTTATCTGTTTTTTGAATGTCAGAAATGTTAAACCAACCAAAATCCATAGGCAGATTAGTAAAGTTGACAGTGAAAATGTAATGAGTGATGGAATGGTGTGAAAATGAGTGGGACAATTTAACGAAGGATGTGAAAACTTGCATGAGGCACAGAGTGGGCAGCCATCTTTTATCAAAGATGATTTGGTGAAGAAAATCAACGAAAAAATTTGTGAGAACAGGCGGTTTAAGATTTCATAACTTTCTTGTGAGTTTCCACAAATTTCAAGAACTGTTCTGTATGAAATTGTGACAGATCATTTAAAATATCAAGAGTTATGCTTAGGATGGTTGCCAAAAATGTTCTCCGGGGTGCACAAAAACAAGCGACTAGGTAGAGCTTTGACTTTTCTCATGTGGTACAATGAAGAAGGTGATGATTTTCTAAGCCACATTGTCACTGGTGATGAGATATGGGCATCTCATGTTACACCAGAATCAAAACAGCAGTCCTCTGAGTGGAGGCACACCCCATTTCCAAAAAATCAGAAATTCAAGAAAACAATTTCAATCCGGAAGATCATGTGCATCTTTTTTGGGAAAGAAAAGAAGTTTTGCTTGCTGATTTTGTGCCATAGGGCACAACAATAAATGCTGCATTATAATAAGAGACCTTGAAGAAACTTCATTGTGCGATACAAAAGGTGAGGCACTCTCCAAGTCACAGAGTAGTGTTGCTTCATGATAATGCTCAGCCACACACTGTTGGTCAAACCCAAGAGCTCATCACGCCATTTAGCTAGGAACAATTGAATCATCCCCCTTATAGCCCAGACTTAGCACCAAGTAAATTTCCCCTGTTCCTGCATTTGAAGCGGTTTCTTGCCGGTCAGTATTATAACGACGATGATGTCAAAAGAGCTGTGCAACAATGGCTCTCTTCACAGGTGGCTTCATTTTATGAAGAGGGTATTCAAAATTGGTGCCATGTCACGACAAATACTTTAATATTGGTGGCAACTATGTGGAAAAGTAGTTTAAGAAATAGCATTTATTGCAACAATAAAATTGTTTAAAAATAAACTGTCTCTATTTTTTTAATAACCAAATGTTACTTACTTTCTGAAGTAGCTTAATATTATTATTATTTTAAATCTTTTTTCATATAAAATGTATGGAAAATTTAATTCTAAGCAACTCTTTTATATGTTTTTTTTTCATTTAACTTCCCTGATAAGATTTATTTTGTACTTTGAGTATGACAGTAGTGGTTCTGATAAAATTTGATTTAGAAATCAATATTTGTCTGATTTTAATCAATTTTTAAATTGTTATAAGCAATACAAGGTAGTAAGAAATGGTGCTAAAAATTTTTTTTTCTTTGGCTGAAAATGTTTTAAGATGCATTAGAAAAGAATTTTCAACCAAACAATGAAGATTCACCCTGACTGAGAAACTCTTTCATTGATTCCCTCCAAATTGAGCACTTACTAATTAAGTAATATAAGTTGTTTTGTAATGTTAGCAAGTAAATTTTAATACAATAATCTTCTGCTACAACTATCAAGATTTTGAATCAGTTTATTGAAGAGTATCCAGAAATTGAAAGGTGAATTGTTAAAAAGGTCTTACTGTTTGCAACTACTTATCTGTGTGAGTCAGGATTTTCTCAATACTGTGCAACCAAACCAAAATACATAAATAAATAGTAAGCTAATGATGATATGATCCAGCAACTTTCACCCACAGCTCTTAATTTCAAATTTTTGTGTTTGTCAAAAGAGCCTCCTAATTGATTTGACTCTACAATGAGTAAATATTATAAATTTTAACTAATTATACAAATGTAAACTAACAAAATACAATTAGTATGTTTTATATATTTGACTTAGAAAAAAGATTTTGTTTTATAAACTAAATTTGAAAACTGGTATGGTATGCACAAGAATAGGAAATCAGGAATTTGTTACATAAATGTTTTTTTCCCTCTAATTTGTTTGGAAATGAATGTTGTACTAGAGCAAGTGGTTTATTTAGTTTGAAAAACTAGTTATTAATATTGGTAGACATTTGTGTTTAGTCATTTTACATGCTGGTAGTTAATGACATTGCAGTAAATAATATTTAATTCAGATATCTATCAAGATGGAGTGTGAACCTGGAATAATGTTGGTAATAAACTCCATATTCAGCACCTGTAAGCAAATTTTTTTTCCAGTGTGTTATCAAATACAAACATTTGTGTTTTTATTCACGTTACGATTTACTATACACCAGATGATAGATGGTTGTTTAAGAAGATTACAAAATGAAAGTGTGTGTGTGTGTCTCTCGATTTCTCTCTCAAAATAGTTAGGCTTGGTTATGAGTGGATAGCACTATTAAGAATAATAAAAACCAATAGGATTGGTTGTGATGGATGGCTAATACAATTCAAAACAATACTTAACAAAATAATTAGGTTTGTTTTTTATGACAGGAGGATAACACTCTTCTAAGGAATATACAATCTTTTAATTATAAAATAATCATTGTAACATAGTTTTGTATTTAAAAAAATATAATTTCAGTTTAGTTTGAGTACAAAGAAATACACTTTATATCAAGTAATTTGTATCAGACACAACACTTACATTACCATTATTTAACCACAAAACCATTTCCTTGACTTGCAAAAATTAATGGAATATCTTTATTGATAAGTGAAAAATTTATGACAGTATAAATTATAAAACATAATTTTCATTTACAATAATTTAGATATTAAATAAAATTTACAGAATGGCACAAATTTAATTTTTTGTTTAATAAACTAATGCAGTTTGTAATATGGTTTAGATCATAATAATTGTTGGTAGTTGCAGTTTTTGTTTAAACATAATTGTGGACATCCTAATTTAAAATACAATGAAACCCCCCTTAACAAACACCTTTAAATATCTTAGTCTTCTTTAGAACGGCAGTTTGAATTACTGCATCAAAACAAAATAAGCTCTTCTAGTGAAACAACTTCCCAATAACAGACACAAACATTGCTGTAGATGAATATTTATTCAAACAAATTTCTAAATAGGAGATAAAAATTGCAAATACTGGTCCTTATATCTTATATTACAATTGCTAGAAAAACAATTGCCTTGCATACAGTGTAAGCAGTCCCACCTTCCCTTAGCTGGTGAAACAATTTGATTGCTATAACAGCCTATGTTGACAGAGGGAGATGCAAAATAAAATGAAAAGAAATATAAAGTAGAAATTCATCTTGAAAATAAAACTCTAAATGACCAAAAAAAGTTGAACTTGTTTGAAGTATACCATTAAAATAGTGTTTAATGCTTTTAGCTCAATGACGAAACATATTTAGTTTATTTTGCAGTAGATAACAATTTATTTTCTAATCATAAAACACCCTTACTGTTTTGAGGTGAGGAGAGTAAGTTCTTTGTTTTAAACATTGCTGTATATTTAATATATTTTATAGCACTATTAATATAGTTTTGGACTGCATTTTCTTTCATTAGTCACATGGGTTGATTTATTTTAATAAATACAGTAAGCAAATAATTGTATTTCTGTAAAGCTGTGAGTGCAAACTACACACTATAAAATATACAGTATTTATTAATTCATGAGTTATGATTATACTATATACAATAATATACAGTGCAGTAATTAGATGTGGATAATGTGTGTGCACAGTATACAAACGCATAAATAATAAACTATGTCTAAACAACATATTTTTTTTAATATTTTTCCAAATAAAACATTTTTAAATCCCAGGTGTTCGCTACTTAGAGGATTTCACGATAATATAATTTTAGAATATTCAACTACCTAAGAAGATAGAAAGAAAAAGTTTTATGATTTAACTAAGTACATGTGGTAGGTGGTGTTCTATGCTATGACTCAAAGCAAATTTTAAAGTTTTCTCTATAACACAATTCAACTCAACAAATCAATTCAACAAGCAGTGAGTTAAAAAAAAAAGGTGCACATTAACATTCTAAGCCAAAAATATGTAGTGAAAAAATCAGTGAACATAGAAAAAAATTCCCTTTAAAATCAGATTATGATAAAATGATTGAAAACAGATGTGTTGAGTATAGAATGTCTTCAATTAAAAGGGCTTAACTCATGAGTCTTTTGGAGAAGTGCCATATTGAAATCACATATGCATAAAACCTATAATGAATTAATAAAAAACAACAGTACACATAATATTTTAAACTGTATTATGCTTTGGTGATGCCACCATCACAATCCTGGTTGACAATTTAAATAATTCAAGAAGTGCTGACTCATGATGCTACTATGGACACAGCAGTGTAAAGAGCAAAACAATTTATTGAAATAGTGTTATAAATGTTCTTCGGTTTATGGTGGGAATAAATAATATTTTAACACACTCCCTTGAAACCATGCTGTCAATTTCCAGACCTCCAACCTACACACATTCATTACTCAACCCCAGTATTTACACTTATTTTCAAAGAAAGATATATAAAAAAAAGTCTACTGATTAAAACAAACCGGTTTTCATTCCATTTTAATCACATTTTCACTAACTTAACACTGCTCTTAGTGATTATATTAAAAGACTGTTAAAAATTAAATTATAAATCCCCTCAAAATGAGATCATCGTTTGTATTGATAGTAATTCTGATTTAATAATTTTACAATACCAGATCAGATCAAATAATATCATTATCAGATAATATACAAACACATTTGGGTATGAAGAAAAGATCATTTCAAATATTATTCTTACCAGTATATTGAGCTTACCTTCACCTATTCGTTAGAGGTAAACTTGATTCATGAGATGTTAATTAAAATCACTACCAAAATTTCATTTAATGAAGTTTCATTGGTTTAGTAACTTTTATGACCTAAAGACCTCTTAAAAATAAACTAAGTGAAGCAGGATAAGTATGTTCCTTTAGGTAAAAGAAAAAACTAGACTTAAGTTTCTAAAGTAAAAAAAATGTGCGATCATTTTTTTATAGCTTCTACCACTGAATATATCACTTAAAGTTATTCGACAATCAACATTTTACTGCAAAATTTTAACAAATGTATAATTATTCAATGATTTTAAATTGTTACGGCTCACGAGTTATATAGGGTCAAACTTTTTTTTTGCGTGCCGTTGTTAAGGTAAAGTAATTTATGTATGACCCGCTATGGTGACCTCATGATCTAAGGCGCTACTCCCGCAATAAACTAGATGCCGATGATGGGAAAATTGTGGTTCGATCCTGGTCAGGTGTAGTGGTTTTTCCTAAATAGTTTCCCACTCCCACTCTCTCTTTTTCTCTCTCTGTCTCTTTCTCTCCCCCACAGAAATGCAATACACTTCATCTAAATTTAACCTTCTTCGTCCTTAGCCCATAAGCATTAAACCCGAATGGGTAGCAAGACACAATGCTAAAAAAAAAGAAAAAAAATTATGAATGAAGCTGAAGTTTAGTCTAGCCAGCCAGACATTTATATGAGGTTTGCACAGTAATAATTAAATTATAAATATTTAATTATGTACATATCATATGAATGTCTAGTCATAATATAAATAATAATAAAATTATAAATATTTTAATAAAATATTGATATTATTTATATAAATTAATTTTTATAATTAATATTTATATAAATAG
Source organism: Timema douglasi (assembly GCA_901482245.1). Taxonomy (NCBI): domain Eukaryota; kingdom Metazoa; phylum Arthropoda; class Insecta; order Phasmatodea; family Timematidae; genus Timema; species Timema douglasi. Next base: position 192,923 of record CABEEJ010000598.1, read on the forward strand.
TATTAGTAATAATAATGTTAATATTATGAATATTTAATTGTGTACACCTCATATGAATGTCTACTTTACATCCATTAAGTACCGTTTCCAGCCTACTGGCTGGGTCAGTTTTTATTTATTCAAGCCATATATTTTTCCACTTCCGGCTGGCTAGGCCTGACGTATCTTCATCATATGAATGTCTAGTTAAACTAAATTTCAGCCCCATCCATTAAATACTTTAACTTAACAATGGGAGGTAAAAAGTATAAAAGAGCAAGTTTGATTCCTTAAAACTTGTGAATTGTAATGATTTGAAACAAGTGGATCTGTCATTATTTATAGCTTATAACTATACACTTGTTAAAATTGTGCAATAAAATTGTTGTGGTCAGATGACCTTAAAGGTGAACAACAAAATTGAATCTTACAATTTGTCTTTTTTAAACCTTTAACAAATTAGATAAGACAACACAATAATACATAACAATAAAAAGGATTTAACATGTCAACAACTACATATAGGTTTAAAACATAAAGACAGCTGTGAATTTTGCCACATAAATAAGAATGTTTAAATCATTGATTCACGTTCTTCAACCTCCCTTTGCTAACAGTCAAGTTAACTATGACTTCACTCTATCAGTGTTGTTACAGAACAACTTAGTTTTTATGGATGAGGAAGGTTATATTTATAGGAAGTGTATCTGCATTTGGGTGGAGGGAGAACAGAATACCATTTTGGAAAAACCACTCTTGTAAACCCGGCCGAGATTAGAATCTCAATCTACCTTGTTATCGGCAGTCTAATCTATTACAAGAGTGATGCTTTAGACCATACAGCCACCTAAGCCGGTGCTCTATCAGTGTTAGTACAATCAATGAATACACTCAATCTTAAAGAGTATAATTTAGACTAGTACAGATAAAAGTTTATTTCACCTTTGTGGCATATGTTCTTAAAATTAATGAGTCTCATATTATGGTTCTAAAATATCTTAAGTATCACTTTCTAGTTGTTTTGAAAATATTTTAATCCAAACAGAAAGCATGTCGGGAAAATTTAAGTCCTCTATATTTAAAGAAAAAAAGGACAAAAGACTGGGAAAACATTTTGAAAAAATCACCCTAATTATACCCCACTGGAGTTGAAACTGATCTCTCTGTCACTGGCAATCCAGTCTTAGGCAAGAATGGAAGTTTAGACCAGGCAACCATGGATGCAGGTTATATTATTATTATTAACAAAACTTTGGATGTTCAAACAATGCTATGGATATTTTAGCATCACATCTTACTAACCATTCAGGTTGTAGACCCTAAAGAAAATTAGTTCAATACTTTGCATGGGTTGCCACCACCCAAACTTGGTAGAGAATGAATGGGTGATTTTTTAATCTTTTTTTTAAATTTGTTAAATTTGTTTTTAATATAGTCTTGCCTATATTAGGAAATTGTATTAGTTTTAGGTATATGGGGTGGATGATGTTCACCTAATAATTATTTTTAGCTTTTCCTGTTTCACAAAATGCAGTCAAACATCGTGTCTGTATATGTAATTTATTATGTGCATGCCCATTATAACTTTTTAATTATATGACAGATTTTGTAAATACTAATAAACACTTAGGCAACAAAAGAAATATTTCTAGTTTTATTTATAATCCTCCTTAGGGCCGCCGTTTTTGGACCAGGAATGTTTAAATTAAAAAATTGACAATTTTAGGCACGCCTGGCTCTCAAAAAGTAGCATTATGTGTTTAGCCACGTAAATCAAAGTTTGCATGTCCCTACTTGGTGTGTGAGACAGTAAAAAAAATTGGCCAAAATATAATTTAAAAAAAATCTAATCAATTACAACAAAACTTCACACAAATCCCTTTAAAATAGATTTATTTTACTCCTCTAGTTAGTAATCTTAGTCAAGAATGATCAGACTTTCCAAATAAGACTTATAAATAGCTCAAATTGAAGTTAATGTCTATCCACATGGTTTGGCAAACACATAATCAATGAGTTGGATCTTTGTAGTTTCTATGTGGCATTAAAGGAAAAATATCCATTCTGATTCAGCTATTTTTAGAGGTAATGTCAACCTTTTGGATGTTGAGCAGAAAAGTGTGTTGAACTGCAAAGGTATTAATTTTAATACCATTTGTAGTGCAAGCATATTGATTAAATGGATTGTTTGGTTTAGTTTTCAATTTGTGAAGCACCATCAACAAAATAAAATGGCGGTTAAGTTGTAATGAAGGCCCGCCCATGTCTGAAGAATGTGTTGGCTTCAGTATGACGTCCTTTTTTCACACCCCACTTTATAACACACATGCATGTGATATATTTATTTATAGTAGGACTACCTGGCTTTATTCTACTATGATGTAGCTTTTAAAATAGCATCAATATGTAATCAATATGGGTAAGCCTGCTACTCTTAAAAGTAAATAATGTATATGGGTTAAAATAACAAAATGTGACAGTTTCAGTCCCCATGGGTGAAAATGATAATAAATCGTTTATTTTAGAAAATGGTGTTTCTTTTTCCAAGCCCTTCTTTCCTTCCTCACATAATTAATAATTTTATTACATAATAAAAAATTATTTTTTCCGAGCATTGTGACAATTTGGTCACTGTACTCACCTTGAAACCCATATGATCTCATGGAAATCAAACAAATAAAACATAGAAAGATCAAAAAAATTGGAATGCATCGTCAATAATGCACATTGAACAATAAATGACAGTTTAAAAAAGGAAAACAATGTTAGTGTTTTTAATTAATAGCACTCATCCCTTGACATACATCACAGACGGCAAAAATGTAAAACAGATTTCATACCCTTAGCTCATGCTTTCACTGTAGTCTGCATGTTTGTTGTGGTTAGTGCTCAGTCAATCTACAAAGATGATTTCTCAATTTATCCAGAAAATAAAATCAATTCTGGTAAGAAATGTATTGTACCTTAATTATATGGCAAACCGGTCACGTTAGTTGCTTGGGGATAAATTATAATTTGCTGAAAAATAAATGTGATTTGGTACACAAGTTTCAATCTGAAAACTAACCCCAAAGAGAAATGAGAGCTTAGTGCTTTGTTTTGCTGCTAGTCCATACAATGGATAATAAAACAATCTGGTCAAATTACCACGCACTTGGTTTTTCTTTAAAACTAATAATTCCTAATAAGCTTTAGTAAAACTATTTATAGTAAAATTTCAATTTTTAGTGGGGTTCAGTTGAACAATTGTATTAATTTAATATGAAAGACATAAATGTGTAATGTGATATAGTAATATAAATGCACAATATTTGATTAATATTTGTAGAGATTGATAATAATAATTACAAGTTATGACAAATTATAATAAATAAATCTTGAAATTATAACAAACATCTAAAAAGATCAATACATTTTAAAAATTGTAGACTTTTGATTCAATTACATTTAAAACAATGATTTTACAAAACAAATGATGATATTATTATTATTAGTACCGCGTCTTACTACCCGTTCGGGTTATACGCACTTACGCTAATGTGTAATGGTAGGGTGATTGTGAAGGACCTACAGTTTAACGTGGAATCCGAACCACGGTGGAGGCCTGGCATTCCTCACATTCACAAGATGTTTTGTCAGAGGTGAAGGAGGGGTTTGGTAATCAGAAATGATGATATTGTCATGCATAAATTTCATATGTCTGTATTATATTGATAGAAAACAAAACAAATTATAAGATTTGAGGAAATATAAAGAAAATATAAAAATTGAATTTGTTCCTTATCTGGATACCGCTGCAAATGCTGCAACGATATATAAACAACATGTTTCGATGCTATGACAGTATCACCCTCAGGTCTGACAAAAAAGAAAACACACCACATATGCATTTATGTCTTTCACATTAAATTAATATAATTGTACAACTGAACCTCACTAAAAATTGAATTTTTTGTATAAATAATCTTAAAAGTTCCTTATTAACAATTCAAATGTTTTTCAAAAAATTTTATAAAACTACTGAGAATTTTCATTAATACTAAAGAAAGATGTATAATTTTGCATATCGTCACCCGAAAATGCAAGTGTTCTATGTCCAATATTTCACTTTTGTGTAAAAGAGCATTGAAGTTTGACCTTGTGTATAAAACCAATGTTACTAGAAAACAACTCGAACTTGTATCTTCTAAAGTAATTATTTAATGGTCTCAATTTCACCACAGGTGGATCATATGCATTCTAAATAAACGTATACACCAAATATCTCAAATTTAACCATTTTGGAGATAGAACACTTGCATTCTCGGGTGACGATATGGTAGGCCTATATAATTTTAGCCGGCAAATTAAAACATTAAACAAAAATTTAAAATGGTTTTAATATAATAGAAATAACATTTGATAAGAATGTTTTTTAATAGATATTTAAAAAAACATTGTTAATAATATCTGATTTTACTTTTAATATATCAAAGAGAGTTAGTTCGTGGTGGGTCCCAAAAAAATTAGGTCTTTTCAAATGCAACTTTTGCCGGATGGATTTTAAATTCTGTGCTAACAAACACATGTTTACTTTCTCCCAAATATTTTGGAGAATGATTACGTATGATATCCTTGTGTCTTTGTTAACCCTTTTAGTGCCATGCCTATTTCAGAATTTGCATGCAAAGAGTGCCAGAGGCCTGTTAGGTTTTGTGTGCAAAGAATGCCACAGCTATTTCCTCATTTTTGTAAGCGTTAGCAAGAAAATACACCAAACCTTTATTTATGAAGTGATTATTTTGATTTTTCTATCATTCTAATCTGAATGTACTGTTCTTTAATAATAATAAATTAATTCAATTTAACTAAAATTATTTAATTTCTAATAATTTTTTAAACTAATGCTAATTAAAATATTTAAAAAAACTACTTAATATACATTTCAATATCATTTTGTTGTAGTGCATTTAGTTTTATACAAGAAAATAAAGTTTTTAATATATATGATTATAAATAGGAATACAGGAATTTTTATTTGATATTGTACATTATATATTTTTGGACCGTTATTGCTTACTTTTTACTGCAAGATTTATTATATTGCTTACCTCTTGAATTGATATTTAGGCCTACACATAATGAATGTGTTTTTCAAAAACCTTGTGTAATGAATAATGTAATAATGTTTAGAAATATCTTATAGATTTATAAAGTCATTACGCATATTTACTTACATAGGTAAGGAAATCTTTTCATTCACATGACATAACATGAAAATTTAAATAGTATATTTTTCTAAACTTAGAACAATGTAAATCATACATTTGAAAACTATTTACATCAGTATGGTTGTGAGTCACACTTACATTTTCCATGCAGATCGTATGTAAACCGGAGTTGCACTTAACAAATCGAGTATGTGACCGTCCACCATTGTAAATGTACTAAACTCCCAGTTCCAATAACAACTGTTTATGGTTGATTTTTGTTGCCAACCTTATATAAAATAAGAGGGAAATGTTCTCTTTCCAGTAATATATGACACTGCTACACTATGTATTAGATAAAATGAGAACTAGCTCAAATCTGGAGAACCAACCTCATCGGCTCTGGCACTTTCAACAGTAGTAAGCAGAACGAATTAGATCGGATCGTGGCACTTTTAGCAATAGTAGGCGGAGCCGATTAAATCAGCTTATGGCACTAAAAGAGTTAAATACCTAGCTGTGTCTTATTCTCAGCTATCTTTTAAGGGTTTCCTGCAGATGTGTTTTCTTTTTTTGTTTCAGATCCAGTAATTCGCATCAGAAGAGCATGGCTCACTCAACACAATTATCAGACAAAGAAAGGTATGCGTGACAAAAAACCTTAGCTAGAGAGGGAAAGGCGAAGATGTGCTAAGTTAACTGAATAACAGCTTGTAAAAAAAAGTAAAGCTAATTGAGTTAGGAAATAAAGCATTGAAGAAGTACAGAGTGCAGACACATTTCTCAAATCTGGTGCCCAACAAAAGTAACAAGATTTTGTTTGAGAACCCAAACTCTTTTGAGTACACATGAAAACAAAGTATTAGCTATACATTATCAAGAAAGCTAGTTAATTTTTTTTTCTGGATAACTCAGTTAGTGTATGTCTAAGAAAAAAAGATTACATAAGAAAAGTTAGATTAAAAACCAGAGGCGAGTTATTTTGGACACACTTAAAATTTTTTGCAAAAGATTCTTTCAAGAGAACAATTCTCGAATCTCCATGACCAATTTTTCCTGAGCAAAAGCATTTTGGGTTTGTTTCCCAAAAAAAAGGCAGAGAGAGAAACTTGTGCCTGTATTAAGCACTTAAATATGTACCTGATGGTTACATTTCTTAAAAACGCGAAAGTGATCAAAGAAAGTAACGCCAATGAAGTTGCAGTCTTCGTTGTTTGTTCTGTCACAAGTGAACTGTGTATGTTGGGTAAATGTGAGAAGTGCCACCATAGAGAGGTAAACTTTTTATACAGTGAAGACTTTGAAGTTAAATATTTTCAGAGGAAGAACGTTAAAGAAGTCAAACTAATTGAAAATAAATAAAAGACTGTACAGAAATCTGTGGAAGTTAAAGAAGTAAAACAAGTAACTGAAATTATAGAGGAATTTAAAATTCAATTTAAGGTTTTCAAAATACACTTATTCCACAGCAATCATCAAGCAGCAAAACCCAAAAAGAAAAATGAAGATTTGAAAGAAGTGTTCATTATGGCACTTCAAAATGCCAGTTATCTCAGCACACTGGTGTGCGGTATGCACTTGTTAATGGAGAAATACAATCCATGTGCTTTTGCACAGTCTCTTGATAACCTGGTTCAGCGTTTCCCAAAAGGTGTTCTGAGTTCTGTCCGAGAATTAACGAAAATGTTCGTAAAAAACAGTCATAACATAACCGCGCCACTGTAGGTATATATAGTATCAAACAGCGCGGGTGGAGCAGGGTGGCGGGGGCGCCGCACCTATCGATACAGCGCGTGCGCGGACGTTGCGGCCCCTCACCAGTCGAGTCAGTTACCGCGACAAGACTACACGTGTTTACGATGTAAACTATACTTACGTATTTGGTGTAAAGAGAAAAGATTGCAGTGATCGGTCTTCCTATTGTTTTAATCTGGAATTTTCGATGTCCGAAGGTAGGTTTTTGATTATTCGTAGTAGAGCTGTAACGAACCAACCTCTGTACTTCTGTGAAATGAATGGTAGGTTTTAAAAATTATAGGCTGCTATAAACATGTTCCTTCCTTTTTTAGAGTTTTATTTTTTGTTCTAACTAATTATTGATTTAATCAAAGTTATTCTTATTTCTACCTAAATATGTAAAATGCAATTATACTTAAATTTTAACCCACTTGTGAGTGTTTTTTCTATTTGTTATTTCAGTTTATGATAATGGACAATTGGCTCAAAACGGGGCAAGTGGCAAAAGTGTTGTATCATGTTCACCAGAAGAGTCTACTGAAAATATTTCAGAAGCTGCTGTTGCTGGTTTTTCTGTAAGAAAGTTATATTTATTATTATCAAAGTCAATCTGTTAATACAGTCTGGCCAATAACTGGTTGGCTTACTCACCTTACACGCATTAATTTCTTAATATTTTTTTTTATTAATGTTTATTTAATCTAATGTTTTGGTTGTTTATTATTAATGGGTATTAATGTTATTGTTGGTTATTATTATTATTATTATTATTATTATTATTATTATTATTATTATTATTACTACCCGTTCGGGTTATACGCACTTACGCTAATGTGTAATGGTAGGGTGATTGTGAGATGAAATGAAGGACCTACAGTTTAACGTGGAATCCGAACCACGGTGGAGGCCTGGCATTCCCCACATTCACAAGATGTCTTGTCAGAGGTGAAAGAAGGGTTTGGTAATCAGATAAATCTATGCCGGGACCGAGGATTGAACCCCGGCCGCCAGCATAGAAGTCCGACACCTTACCCCTGGACCGCCAGGTCCCCTGGTTATTATTAATGTTTGTTAATTTATTCCAGGGTACAGTAAATACAGAAGACTCTTGTCCTGGGCATGACCAACCAAGTACACTAACCAACAAAAGGGCTGAGCCTCAGGAGAGAACTGCTTCAAAAAAGAGGAAATATGACGAATCCTGCTTGTCCTTCAGATTTATTCCTGTAGGAATTGCTGAAAATCCAGATGGGCAATGCGTTATTTGCAACAAAATTCTGTTTAACAGCTCTTTGGCACCTGAAAGCTTAAATGACAGCTTGAAACCAACCACCCGCAACTGAAGGATAAAAGCTTAAGTTTTTTTGAAAGACACAAAGAAGTAAATAAAACTGGTGTGGCTTCTTTACACAGATATGTAAATCAGATAATGAAAACGCAACAGAAGTATCATTCCTGCTAAGATAGAGAATTGCTCGTGCTGGTAAACCACACACGATTGCAGAAAATTTAATAAAACCATGTATGACAGAAATCGCCAGCTGCGTGCTTGGAGAAGACACAGCAAAGAAAGTTGCAGCAGTCCAGTGTTCCAACAACATCATATCTGATCGAGTCCATAAGATTTCAGACCCTATTGAAGACTAATTAATTTGTAGATTGAAAGACAGTGAGATGTTTGCAATACAACTGGACGAAAGTACAGATGTCACCAGGTTATCAATACTGATTGTTTTCGTGAGATACCCCTTCGAAGGATCTATTGAATAAGATTTGTTACTTTGTGCACCTTTGGAGACCAACACAACTGGAGAAGAAATATTTGCAGTCATTGATAGTTACATCAGTAAACACCAGCATATTGATTGGAAAAAATGTATTGACATGTGCAGCGATGGAGCTGCAGCTATGACCGGCAAAATAAAAGGAACTGTAACAAGAATAAAGAATGTTGCACCTAAATGTAGTAGCCGTCACTGCGTTTTACATCGCCATGCCCTTGTTGCGAGGAAAATTCCATCCGACTTAAAGAAAGTTCTCGATCAAGCCATACAAATTGTCAATTACATTAAATCACGCCCACACCAGTCAAAGCTTTTTAAAAATGTGTGTGAGGATGTAGGAAGTCAGCATCAATCACTTCTTCTACACACAGAAGTGAGATGGCTTTCGAGAGGAAAAGTTTTATCCAGGTTATTTGAATTGTGCAACAAGCTTAAGATATTCTTCGCCGAACAACCCATTTCTGCATCCATTAGTACGCTTGTTGAACTATTGAACGATGAGCAATGGTTGATGAAATTGGCTTTTTGGCCGATATATTCGATAAACTCAACATAATTTGCAAGTCCTTACAGGGAAGAACCACAACCACGTTTACAGTAAGAGAGAAAATATCTTCACTTAAAAACAAACTTGACTTCTGGATCGAATGTGTTGAACAAAAATGTTACGAAAGTTTTACTCTTTTAAATGGCTTTCTGGAAGAAAATGAGTTGCAAGTAACCTCAGGTGTGGAAAAAAACTTACATGAACATTTATTAACCTTAAAAAAATCCTTGAAAAGTATTTCCCGGAGAAGTTACATGACATTGACTGGGTACAGAATCCATTCGCAAATGAAAGTTGTGTCAAATTTTAGTGAATATATGAAAATTCCAGAAATTTGATCGAATTCCCTGACTTTTCAAAGATTTTTCCGTGATCAAAAAAGTTCCCTGTTTTCCAGGTCACTGGACACCCTGCTAAAAAAACACACGCACACAGAGAGAGAGAAAGCTTTTGTATAACAATCCAAAAGGTTTTTTGTCTCTTTGATGAGCATCTGATTGTCCTTTTTGTAACCTCTGTTCAAAAATTATTAATTTTAAATATAGAAACATGAAATTCAGCTAGGCTATATATATTTCATTATTCAAGTATATATTCTGGATTTAATGCCATGGTAAAAAGGTTAATCATTGGTGATTTAATTTATCTTTTTACACTCATGCATATTGTTCCATTTTGTGATTATGACCCATATTATAATAAGTTATTTAGTGTGTTTGTAAGTCATATATATATATATCTGATACTAAGGGATTTAAATCAAGCATGTTTCATCATTTTGCTTATTTTTTATGATCATTCAATTTGGTGAAAACAAACATTTTTTTTAAATATCTTTGAAATGGGGAAAAAAAACTATAGCAGAAAAGATATTATTTTTTTCTGATAAAAACAATTAATAATTTCACTATTTCATGAGCAAGAAAACATTTTCATAAATTGTAACATAACAAAATTTAAAAATACTTTGTACAATCTGATTAATTTCGTCAACAATCATTTTGATGTCAATGATCACATGGAAAACACAATGCTTGTATCCCCAGAAGTGAATTGTTTTTATTTGAATAGCTTAGAAAATATAACAGTTTTGACTTTATTTGAGAAAAACTTTGGTAATACACAGTTAACAAGGAATATTTAAGTCATGCAAAAGTTAAATATAACATAAATCTTAAAACCACTTTAGCATTAAAATAAATGCCACTTTATCATTAAAATAAATATGTTCAATTAAATGAAAGGGGCGGAGGTCATCTATAATACTAGATCAAACAATTTTAAAACATCTGTAAAGATTTTAAGGCTTGACATTTGCTGCATATTTTTAAATAGTGTGACATATAAAGGATGACTGGCCGCATTTTATAAAACAGACTCTATTTCCTTTATTTCTTCATTTTTAGTAGTCAGGTCCAACGGTGGTGCAATGGTATCATTACTATCTTGGATAACACTATTGTCATTTTCCTTCTCCTCCTCAAAATTATTATCTTCATTAATGGGCATGAGAATATCAGGGATAGCTGTTACACAATGTTTAATGCCAGGCGCCATGAAGCTAGTAGCAGTGGAGATAAGAAAGAATCCCCCTCCCATTAGAAAAGATGCAGAATAGCTATGAGTGGCATCATACACTGCACCAGCCAGTGGTGCTCCAATAATGGCAGCAGTTCCACGGAAAAGTAAGAGTAGACCAAATGCACTCGTCAATTTATTCAGACCAAGCAAGTCCACTAGAATTATTGAAGTAAGAGATACATAGCCAGATATAGCAATTCCAAATACAATTGCCATAATAATGTAAGACGTATAAGATTCGCAGAATGGCATACCAGCTATAGAGATTGTGGTAATTAGAAGGCAAATATTGTTGAGCAAAACGGAGTTGACCCAAGGGAAATCGGCGACATAACCACAAATTACTCGGCCCATTGTATTTGTGATTCCTATGATTGATAACAAGAAAGCTGCTGCCTTGGGTTCAATTCCATCTTTGATTGCTGCATCTACCAGAAAGAAGAAAGGAATATATAGGCCCATTATCCCAAACAGGTTGCTAATACTAATCAACAAAAAAACTGGGTCTCTGAGGAGTGAAATATCCATCATGCCAACAAGAGTAGTTTTGAAAGATTCTCTGGACTCATAACAGTGGCCACAGTCAGATTCTTTTGCTATATCAACTATATCAGCTTTGTCCCTTACATACCTTGGTAGGGAAACAACACTCTGCCTGTAACTAGAGAGAGACTTTTGTGATTTAAATTCTGGTAGGTTGACTACACTCCTTGAATAGAATATATCTTTCCGTTGCATAGGCTTCACTATATCTTGCTTTACAAGAGGGATGCTTGATTTTGAAGTTGAGAACATGATACTTTCACTGCCTAGCTCCATCCTGGGACACACAGAATCACTCTTATTGAAGCGTTTACTCTTTAAAAATGAAGAATTGGGCAAGGGAAAATGTGGGGTCTTAGTAATATCACTATTGGAGCTTATGTTAAGATGGGATATTTTAATTCCATCAAGCGAAGGGTGGTGCCGCTCACTTAGACTTGTTTTCCGAATACGATCAAAGAATGGGACTGAATCATTTTTGGGCAGCCCTTGAACATGAGTAGTAAATGCAGGCTGAGAAGAATTGCGACCAATTTTTTGTTGGTTATGAACAATATTTTTTCTATTTTCTTCATTTAAACACAGATCTTTATCCTCTTTAATAATGTGTTCTTCACTTAATCTGATGTCCTTAACTTTCAAGTATTTTTCATTTTCTTTGTCCATACTATTAGAGCATTTCTCCTCATAATTGCATGTAATCTTGGTAATTTGTTTATCTGATTTAATATTTTTAATGTGTGAACTTTGTTTCTTCAGCTCTTCAGTACTGCTTGCAGCACTGGATCCACTATATTCAGGGACTTTCACTTCGCATATGGTGGGCAAGGTGATCATTGTTGAGACAGGAGTGAGGGATAGTCCAGTGACTACCTGGTCCAGGTTCAAGCTTGAATGGACTCCAGGATCTATGTTTATAGGCATTTTTAGCCTCTTCTCCATAGTGCCATCTGGAAGCTGAACCATGAAATAAGATCCACCAATGGAGCCACGTTCCATTTGTAAACGCTTCTCATCAGCCATTCGTTGGAGTAAGGGTTTGCACTTGGGAAATTTAGGAAATTTTAATGGTCTCATCAAGGCTCCAAAAACAGCACAGTTCAATATTAGACCCGCCAAGATTATAATAGTCCCTCTCCAACCAAACATATCTAGTAGCATAGTAGCAAGGGGTGCAAAAACAAATGTTCCAACACCAGAACCACACACAGCAATCCCTGTTGCCAAAGATCGTTTTGTCTCAAAGTAGTAACTAACACACACCACAGAAGGCAGGTAAATGAGTCCTAAGCCTATCCCCCCCATGATGCCATAAGTAATAATTAAAACACTGATGTTAGGGGAAAGTGAACTAAAGATGAACGCAATACACCCTAGTATACTGCCAACTATACATACTGTACGGCAACCATATTTGTTAGTAAGGGCACTTGCAAATGGACCCACACTGAGGTATATACCAGACAGAAGGCCACCAGCCCAAGCTACCTTTCCTTGTGCCTCACTGAAAGCTATTACAAACTCTCCCAAAAATACACCAAACATGTAGGCAATTCCATCAACCACCATATTGCACATGAAACTGGCAAAAACAATGACCCAGCCATAGCCCCCATCAGGAGGTGGAGGAATATCATGGAATTCACAGTAAGAGATGCAATCGTAATCCAATTCACTTTCTCTGTCCTGTTGGCTGGTAGTTAGGTTAACAGATTCTGTCACGGCATCCGAGTAAGAGTACTCGCTATCTGTTTTGCTAATTTTTCTAATTCTTCGAGGCACTGGTTTATTAATAGAAGCTCTTGACATTTTCACTCAAATATTTATTATAAATATCACTGAACCAAAAGTACTTTCTTTGGCATTCAGAGAAACATAGATGGAAGTGAGTCATCGATGCCAAAATATCATTTCAATGTAACCTAGAAGCCAAGGAAGTAAAATTAGCTATATAAATTAAACAAAAGATACTTTTCAGTTTTGAAAACATTTTCAAGCTACTACTGTGTCTAGTAAATAACACAATCAAAATAAAGCTTTGTTTTCATGATAGTCAAGTATCTTACTTTTATTGAAATATGACTAATGAGCTATTTCATAATAAGTTTATTGAGTATAATTATTGTATAGATAAGGAAAGTATAATCTTAAATCATTTTAAAGTATATATATAGCCTCAAATCTAGTTCTGTTAACATCATTGTTAAGTTATTTTTATATATATATTATTTTATTTTCTGTTTATTTGACTACACTTTACCCATAAATTGGTTTCAAATGTTCAAATTAACTATAAATGTAAATAACTATGAAATATAAATATTTTCTTTTATTTTCCGCCAAAATAACTATTTTTTATAATGATGCCAATATATCACAAAACCAACTATGGGTAATTCAATAAATGTTGAGGCTTGACTGTTTGCAAGTGAACAAAATTAAAGTACTCACTTAGCATAAAAACCTTGTGGTTGGCATCAACATATCCCACCAAGTGTTAGCATGATCCCCTTTTGCTAAAAATATTACATTGAATTCAGTCGTGATTGATTCACAGAGCTATAGGGACAAATGTTCTTTGGCGTTGAAAGCAAACCTAAAAACCAAGAAATATACTCATTAATGAGAATTACTTATTTTACTGTACATATATAAGTTTTCATGTTCATGGCAAGTCGTAGTTATATTTCCTCAAGAAATGAGAAATACAAAAAAATGTTATGATCAAAATATTAATTGATAAATTTTACAATAAAGAGTAAAAATGTGTGTGTGTGTGTGTGTGCCTGCCCCTCCCACACATTCTCCCAACCTTGTTCTCTTTCTCTCTCTCCTCCCCCCCCCCCCCCCNCTTCTATAGTGTCCTCTCGTCCTTGTTTTCTCTCTCTCTGACTCTCATCTTCATTCTCATTCTAGAACATCCTTGTTCCCATTATCTCATTGTGTCTCACTCTCGTTGCCTTAGCTCTGTCACTTTCCATATGTCTTTCATCTTATCTCCATCTCTTTCTCTTCATTTTCTCTCCATTTCTCTTTCTACCCGCTTCCAGCTATCATTCTCTTTCCCCCTCTATATTCCATTCTATTCAAGTTTTAATTACCTTCTTAAATCTAAAGCGTCAATCTCATGTTAAGATTAGAAAGCTGATGACAGGGAGATCAGGGTTCAAACCCAGTAGGATGTACTGAGAATTTTTTCCAAAATGGTTTTCTACTCTCCCTCCATGCAAATGCAGGTAAACTTCCTATAAATTCAATCTTCCTCATTCCTAATTCATAAGCATAATTAGTACATATGAACAGTTAGTAAGCTGTGGTGCTAATAAAAGAAAGTCTCAAATAAAACAGCTTTGTGATAATAATACCATTTCCAGTATTCTTCTGTGCATCTTCTGATTTGGATTATTCTTCTTAGTTTTCCACAGTCATTACAAGATTTAGATCTGTCACTATATGATAGCATAAACATCTAATTAAATGAAGAGAGAAAGTATTGAAGAATAATTCCATTGGTGACTTTTCCTATACGGTTTCCCCCTCTCCGTCCAGGTAAATGCAGGTAGAATACCTTTAAAATACTTACTTCCTCAACCCTACAATTTTAACTAGCAATAACGGTATAAGTGAAAATTAGGGAGTTGAAAAATGCATGCTATTACTTGGTCAATAAGTTTTGATAACTCGCCTGCTGACAAGGAATATAAAACTCGGAATATACAAAACAATAACTTTACCGGTTGTCCTATATGGGTATGAAACGTGGTCTCCCTTACTTGACGAAAACAAATTTATATACGGTTTCCCCCTCTCCGTCCAGGTAAATGCAGGTAGAATACCTTTAAAATACTTACTTCCTCAACCCTACTCCATTTGAGTAAATATCATGTATAAGTATGACCTGAACAGGTAGTAGCCCATAGTGTTAAAAAAAACTCTGCTATAATCTGTCCTAACTTTACAAATATTGACCAATCACATAAGGGTCAAGATAAATTAAAATGGGTTATGTTGATACCAGATATTAAAGGGCAGTTACAATATTAATTACAATTGCTTTTTAAAACTGGCTATAATTTAGGCAACACTAACGATGGTTCCTGCATTGCTAGGTTATAAAAAAACAATTGTTGAACAGCTTATTAAAACTCATTTAAATTTGTTTTTTTTTCCAAATTGCAATAAGATAATAACTTATTTGTACAAAATATTGGAGGTTTTGTTTGTCAATGGGGGTAGGAACAAATAATCAGGCGAATTAACTCTAGTGCAAATGACATAGTAGAATTGGTTGGGAGAAAAACTTGTGCCTTAAATCAAATTCAGTCGGGTACATAGCAAGGATTTTGTTAAGGGGGGAGTCCCTTACAATAATTTTTTAAGAATCACGTTGCTTTTTTCCAAGGGAAATTTTAAAAGTGAAATGCTATTAACATTGATTTATGGCGAGAGTATTATATATGTAGACTGTTTAAATGTCATCATTAGCACATACATCCGAGATATTTAGCAGGTTATTGGTTGCGTAGAATAATAAATATTACAATATTTATGTATGAATTTAATTAGCAATTATGGCATATTGCTGTGTACATTAAGAAATATATTTTAAATTCATAAGAAAAACAAAAGATTTTTACAATAAGAGACTTCTTTTCTCTTTTCATGCTAAAACATCCTCTGCTTTAAAAAGTAGAGGATAATGTACAGATATTAGTGCTAAGCCAGTTAATTGTTTGTTACCCATTTTGTTGCTTGGATATATTTTTTATTGTTTTGAGCGCCGAGAATAATCTTTTGACTCCACATGTAGATACTGGTAAGCATGCTAAGACACAGAGTAAATTTATAATACTTGGGTAAAAATATTTTTCGCAAGTATCTAAAATAGACATAATTTGAGATGGCAGGTCAGATCTCTATATGTAATTCCATTTTTTGACACCACAATATGTACTCTGGTCCAAGTGTTCATAGTAAGCCTTCAGTCTTTTGATGTTCTCTACATGGTTCGGTCTACAGTTTTAGGGAAGCAACTTCCCAATTGTAGAAAAAAACTCTTTCTTTTGACTGATTCTCTGTTCGAGCTTCACAATGAGTTTGTCTACAAATGGTATGAAAAGTGATCTTCTATGGTACTCCTCAGGATAGTTAGATATAGTTGTCCCGTTTTGTTTCTTTGTTTGCGTTGGGACATCAATCTGAATTCTAAAATAGTCATAGATTTCTGGGAGATCTTATTAAACTCACTTTTATCTCTTTCTAGTGTGTAGATCTTTTAGCATCTGCAGAATACCTTCGTTGAACTTAACCACAGAAGCTAGTTCGTTCTGAGGATTTTGAAGGTACGCTGAAAGTAGTAATGTGAGGCTTAAAAGGTATTCACAAATTAGCAATGCCCCTCTGAAGTTTATTTTATCCATGGCAGCTACACATATTGATGTAGTGCATGAAAATAACCAGTCCATTTCTGAGAGTTCATGAAGACTTGGAACTCTCATAGGAAGAAGCTTGACTAAAGTATTTACAGAGGCCTGGCTGTTTCACAGTCCCCCAGGAGTATTGATTTTTTTTTATTCTGGCAGAATCTTGGCAACCTTTTCTTTTAAAAGGTTTCCTGCTTGAACATTATGCCTAAAGAATTAATTTACCTCTTTTAACATTCCAAGACTGAAATTGAAGGCAAATTAAGGAATTCAGTGAGGACTAAATTCAGGTGATTATTTGAGCAATGAACATACATCACTTTTGGATAATGGCAGAAAAATCTTGTTTGAACATCAGGTTTACACCCACTGATCGTGGAAGCTCATCATATCCTTGACCAATTAATTTTTCTAGGTCAATGCATGATTCATTGCAGTGTCCAAAGTTTTTTCAGCCACATTCTTTGCAGATAAATCGGTTGGTGGGGAAAAAGATTATGAAATCTTTTATCAGTAAAGGATGGTTCTCATTTGTTAAGTATCTAATACACAGTGAGAACTGCTCCCAACCAGATACATTAAAGATGTCATCTCCAATAATAGAGAAACACTCCTCAGCATTAATATTTTTGGCTAACTTTTCTTGAATTTGCTGCCCGTGTTGACCTCCTCTTTAAACCACCATTTTGTAATTGGTTGAAAGCTTGGAACATGACAAAGTGTCAGCTTTCTAGCTCATCTAAGAATGGTTTAGAATAATTGTGGTAGGACATCCCAGAGACAATTCCTTTAAATTAGAGATAAATAGTAAAAAAAACACATAAGTGGTTGCTTGGTTGTGTTAGACTGGATTGCCGGAGACAGGAAGATTGCAGCTCAAATCCTTGTCAGGTGTACTGAGGATAATTTTTCTTAAATGGTTCCCCACTCTCCCTTAACACAAATGCTAGTAAATTTCCTCTCAAATTCTACCTTCATTCCTAGTCCACTAGATTATTAATAATCTAACTTTGAAGGGTGCATTTGCATAATATTATCTCTTAGGTTGTGTGCTTA
>CABEEJ010000598.1:210887-232321 GCA_901482245.1 Timema douglasi
CCCCCTCTTCTATGCAGCAGAATCGCTACCCCTCTTTTTCCCTGATGCTCTCATTCCTTCAAGTTTTTCCTATATCCATACCCTTCCTTCCTCCTTCCACGTCATACTTCCTTTTCTTATTTCAACCAAACCATACCCTGCAACATCTCCCCCCCTCCTATACCTTCACTACAAGGGTAAATTTTATACTCTCCTTTCTAGACCATTCTTTCTCTCTCCACATAATATAACTTTTACTCTATCAAGACCATAAAGATAATATTGCTCATCAAATTCAAAATTTTATGTATTCAAAAAGCTCCATCTCAGAACAGTGGTCAAAATAGAGCACATGAATCTTAGAATGACTGATACTATGAGCTCTCAGAACTTTCTGTCTGTATATAATGAAGAATATTATTAAATGTATAGTGATAAGAATCAAATAGGCTGCTATCTATCTCGAAAAGTTGTAGATTGACAAAACCCTTCAAAATTTAAGAGACCTCATGGTTTAAAACTAGGATTTGTGAAAAGAGAGGTTTTCAATTTAAGATTTTAACTGTAGCCTTTTGACTAATTACATTCCACAACCTCATCTCTAGTTTAAAACTCTTTATAACATGAAGGCACAGTAGACAACTTAACCTACCCCTTCACCTAATATTGATGGTACATAAAACACGAGTAGGTACTCTGCGAAACAAGTTAGAGTAGGTAATTTATTCAAATGTGGCAAGATAAATATTTTATTTTGCTCAAAAATAAAATGTTGTTCACATTAGTGCCTTTGACAAGTCACTGCATTCCTTTGCAGAAGTGTACACTGGTCTTAAGACTTTATAGGTAGCTATTAAAAAAAACTATGCAAATTCACATCCTCCATTTTTTAAATTATAATAAAACACACTAAATTTTTCTCACTTCCTAAAAGTAAATTTTTTGAGTGCATCCCTAAACTCAATTTGTTAGAATCACTCTTCACTCCAATGACTGATTTACACAATGGACTGGATGGATTGCCAAATATGGGATAGATTCATGGTTGGGTGTACAAAAAGGAAGTTTTACCCAAATAATTTTCCACTCTTACTCCATGCAAATGCGAGTAAACTTTCTTCTACCTTCCTCATTCCTAATATATTAGTGTCTAATTATAATAGCATTAACAACATGATAGCCTACATTAAAATATTGGAAGTACTCTTTATCAAGAGAATGAATTATTAGTGATAAACTCAAAGTTCCTTTAAAGCCCCTAAAAGTCAAACTTTTTAACCTGCACTTTCCATTCCAGTTCCATTTGCCAAAAGACATCAATCTCGGCTTCTATGGTTTTGTTTGAAATGAGAAAGGTTGATTTAACTAGTGTGTAGCTTGTGTGCCAATGTGCAATAATTACAATAACAGTGTTTATAAGGATTCCTCCTCTAGCTACACTTCCCAACTGATGGTGTGTGTGTTGGGTGTCCAGCTCTTGAAAAACTTTCTGATGTGTTATATCATTCATTTCCTGTGATTGTTTCATGCAAATACAGGTGCATTTCCTAAGTTCATGCAAATACAGGTACACTTCCTAAGCTCATGCAAATAGTGATAATAGATATTACAAGAATATGTTAGTAGCGTGCTTTACTACCAGTTTGAGCTATCTGCATATTTAAGGGTAAGGATGAAGAAGGTGAAAGTTTAGAGGAAATGCACTGACAGTTAAATAGAGGGAGAAACATTTGTGAGATAAACCCCTTTGGAATAAGCAACTACTGACTAGGATTACTTCTAAATGTACAACATATGCAATCAGGAATATCCTACCATTACAAAAATCTGTTATATAACTTGGACTGTAATGTAAATTTTGATTGTCACATATTTTTTATATTCATACTCTGATTCAATTATTCTTTCAGATGTACTTAATACTGAATAGAAATTCAAACCTAAACTTCTCATTCTGCGGACTAGGCAAGACTGATGATACCTCTGACCTCACATCCACTGATGCGGATGGATAAATTAATTAACTTAACCCTTATGTTTTATAATGACTGCAACTGTTCACCTTAGCAATAAAACTATAAATTGTATCAGGGAGGAAGCAAGGTGGGATAAAGGGGAATACAGAGGTGCTAAGTCAACAACATCTAGTTTGGTTTGCTGGTGATGTGGAGATCAGAGTTTGAATCACAGTCTGGTGTAGGTACTAAACTTTCTACTCTAAAGGTGTTTTGCTTAGCTTAGGATTGGTTGATAACACAGGAACACTTTATGAAGATGTTTCCCCTTATTTAAAGCAAATAGAACAAAGAGTATAATACAGAGCTGTCTAAATCTAAGCTTCAGTTAAACTGAGTTGTAGGCATTACACTTGTCATCATAATGATGAACATAATAGCAGAGTGTAAGGCCAGGTATTTTTAATCGGGTAGGTCCCAAACAGGTGTAAATGTTTATCACTCTCTTTCCAAATAAATGGAGAAACACTTCTTCAGAATTATTCACCGGGCTACATTACTGTAAATATGTGGAATATTCCATATGGATAGTAAGACACATTCAAGAAATAACATAATAGATGAGCTGCTCCGGGTGCTAAAGTTTGATGGGTACTCTGGGTGCTAGAGTTTAAATAAATGTAATGAGGCTGGGGGAATCTAGTTCATCCTTCCCTCTCCAAACAAATGCTGGTTAATATTCCCATAGCTATTCTAATCATCCTTACCAGCTTAACATAAGACATTAGTAATATTTTTTGTTAGATGTATTGGTAAAAAAATGTAAGGTAGGGGCGGGTAAGAGTACACACTTAAAATAATTTTTAAGAATATATGCATTAAAAAAACTTTTATTACAAACTAAAATACATGATTTTGAAAGTATATATATTCTTTAATGCAAATACAATTATTTAAATTTTTAAAATTAAAATAAATGGTCAAAAATTAACTTTGAAAGTGTCATGTCGAATGTGTACTCTTAACCGACCATGTCGGGTAAGTGTAAACATTCCATCGGATAAGAGTACGCATTAGCACAAGTCATGTATAAAGGCATTTTAAGCCTCGTTACTTGAGCAGGGTTGGTGCCACCACTCTCCACAAGATCCGCATTGAATCCAAGCAACATCATCAAAAGACTCGCTACAACCAACAAATATTGTTGCATCATTCTTGGTATCAGTGTCTGTAATGTACTTTAATTGAAAACCGAAGGCTGTTTTGGAAAAAGAATCTAGTTCATGGCTAGGTTTTTTTAGTAGTTATTCTTTTCTTCTTTCTTTTTTCTTCTATCACTTGAGCTCATTCTTCTTTCAGTCTCTCTTTCTCCTTTTTTCTTTAACGTTTTGAGTCAACAGGTTCTTATGGGTAGAAACAGATAAAACTATTGATACTTGGACCTGTCTTTTCTTTTTATTTCTGTCAAAGGGGGCATTTGGAAGGGGGTAAAATGTCTGTGAGGATTATTTTATGAATTGGGGATTTTTCATGTGTTTTTAGATGTGTGATAACAGTGTAAGATGATGTTTTAGGCGACATTAGGTCCAGAGCAGTCCCTTCTGTTAAATCAGAATTTATATAAGTAGCATTAGTGGGATCTTCAGAACTATGCTCGATTCTACCTCCAGCCAATTCCTCTAGGTCATCACCCTCTCTATAAGGGACATAAGCAGCCAAAAAATCTTCTTCAGTAAAAGTGTCAGGATTAAAGTGATGAATCTTAGTTACTCTAAATGCCTCTACACCTTTGTTTGTGGTTGATAGTCTCATATATTCAGAGTTGAACAAACCAGCAACTTGATGTGTCGTTACCACTCTTCCTGGATGTAAAGTAAGCCACTTGTCTACTTCTTGCTCATACACTGCCTTGAATGGAGTGAAAACCACACGATTCAATGGTTGTAGCATGTGGCTTGCATGTGGTGGTAGAAAAATCAATGTTCTAATATTTTCTCAGGAGTGGTTATCCTATATAAGAAGAACTTGATCGTCTTCACTGGGCTTCACATGCTTGACCAAATGTTTTAACCAATCAATGAAAATGTTTATCATCATGTAGGCTGTATCCAATGATAGAGGTAAGGTACCCACAGGAGCATCTACATACAATTCTAGATTATTTCGCTTTCTTGTAAAGATCAGGGCTAATGGAACGAATTAACCAGCAGCACAGACGCAGCAAACTGCAAATGATGTTTCACCTCTATCAGCTGCAGATAACATACTAATAATATTTAAGTAAGCAGCCTAAAATAATCAAAAGTACACAACACATCATTTTCATTTTTTGCGTGAAGTAGATTCATGTATCCCATATTATTTTGCAAATTTTCATTTAATGCAACCAGCGGCCAGATTTTCACATATTTCTGTCATAACAGCAGACATGAAATCAAATTTTTCATCGCTCTTACATGTATACTTTCCCATCGTTCAAACATGTCTGAGACAAAACACTCAAAACCCCACAAAAGACAAAAAGAGAAAAATTCAGTGTCTCACGTCAATCAGGTCTAAAATGAGAGTGGACAAGATAATGGTGTCACCTCCACCGACAGGAAGTCGTGTATCAGGAGAGGCCGATCAGAGACAAGAACGCAAGACAAAAAAAGTACAAATGGCATTATAGTTATTACCACAGACCTTTACAAAATACATTGAAACTAAATATACACAAAAAGAACCAAAAAAGGACAAAGACCCCTATTAGAGTTAAATTAATTACATTCAAAAATACATACATAGAGATTCAATAACTAAAAGAAGATTATTAAAAATTTAGTTCCATTAATTTCTGTCCAGATCACCACGTACTGAGAAAGTAATACAGAAACTATTTTTAGTTCAATCTTTGCCAGACAGGCTTCGCTACTCGCCACTACCAGAATATTCAAGGTCGATCGAACACACGGTCAGTCTACATATGTAAATATCAGTATACCAGTACTTCACTTGTGTCTGAAGTAAATGACAAAAGTACTGTGGCAGCTAAAAATGTAAGTGAGAAGTGCACAAAAAACAAGGTGATAAAAGACAAAACCCAAAGTATTATGAAAATTATTTTTCTTTCGGTTTTATATGTGTTGGAACAAAGATGCTCCTGATGCAAAGTGTGTTGTGTGTAACAAACTACTAGCCAACAGTTCTATGGCTCCTAGTAAACTTTGTTGGCATTTGGAATTTTAATTTCTGCATATGCGCCTTACAGATGTTTTTCAAACCCCTTTGGTATCAACAGTTTGGTTGTTTGTTAACAGATAGCGTTGTTAGCCGGCTCCACTTATTTCATTATCATGTAGTTATAATCATCTTGTTTGTTGATAGATAATTTAATATTGTTGTTACAGTTTAAAGTTTATCGGCTGGTTTGGATAGGGCCGCAAGACGGCGAGATTCATCTGTAGTCATTACTTGGATAAATGTACCCGATTTACATTGTGTGTAGTTAAGCTTGAGACCACCTGTAGGCACTAAATACTATTTGCTATTTTATTTATCCTTTGATTTGTCGGCCGCCTTCAAATGAAAAGAGGACCAGTAACAAGTAAATATTCTATCATTGAACTTTAAAGCTTTAGATAGTTAAGTTTACAGCCACTTGGCATTGTATCTTTTGGCATCTTTGGATCGCAAGTTAAATTGTGTGCCGGCCACTTGGCGGGGTCATTATTGAATTATAGTTTAACAATTTTGGTGAATGATTACTTACAAATTATGTCCCATTCAGATTTAGGAGGCCGATAATTTGATGAAGGCATATCATGTATTATTTCAACAAAATAGGAGCTGCCAATTAGAGCACTTTTGTTGGTATTATATATTTTTAAGAGTATATCCTCAATTAGTTATTCATTTCAAAGGTGTTTGATTTTGCCAGTATAAAATATTACTGATTTAATAAAAAATAGAGGTAGTTTGTAAGATCAATTTAGGATTTGTTGTGTTGTGTGCTTTGAGCCGCCATTTATGGACGAGAGTAGACTTTTTGCGAATATTATGTTAGTTGTTTGATGTAGTGACTAATGCAAAGCAGTCCAGGAAGCGTGCAAGCTTATTTGTATACTACACCTCTCATGTTTTAAGAGTTTGTTTTGGCTATAACTATTTCTATGGTTCATAAACCTTTCTATACCTATTAAATCAGGTCCTTTCTTTGGAATGTTCATTTCACATAAATGTTGAGCTTCGTGCGAACGCTGATGTCACCTAACACATTTGAGCTGTCTCACTTGTCTTATCGAGTGATACATGTTTTGTTATTTAAATAAAAAAAACTCTCTTGTTACCTTTGAAGAGGACTTACTCCTATGTGAATCTCTGCCAAGCAACACAACTGGAGCAGAAATATTTAACTACATCAACAGTTTTATCATAAAACATAACATTAGTTGGGGAAAATGTATCGATGTATATACTGATGATGCACAGGCAATGGTAGGCAATATGAGGGGAGCCGTAGTGTGAATCACTAATAATGCACCATGAATCACTAAAGCCATTGTGGTCTACATAGGCAATCGCTTGCAACTAAAGAAATACCGACATATCTGAAAATTGTGCTTGATAATGCAATACAAATTATTAATTATGTCAAATCCCGGCCACTTCAATCCAGGATATTTAAAATTTTGTGTGAGGAAATGGGTAGTCAGCATGAAGCGCTCCTGTTACATACTGAGGCAAAGTTCTTGTTAGACTTTTTGAACTTCGTAATAAACTAATTGTATTCTTCACTTCAAATAATGCAGGATAAAAGTTTACTGACTTTTTGACAAATTCCTCGTGGCTAATGATACTTGCATACCTTGCAGATATTTTCAAAATTGAATGAAATAAATCTGTCCCTGCAAGGAAAGAATGTGACAATTTTTACTGCAATTTATAAAATGTTATAGTAAAAAAAGAAACTAGAATTTTCTACATCTGTAGAACAGAATAACTTTGGATGCTTTTCTACTCCTGACGAATTTCTGAATAAAATAAATTCTACAGTTGATGAAGAAGTTTCCAGCGCCATCTTACAACACTTACGTGACCCGCAGTGTTCTATATCAAAATATTTTCCTACTAATAATGATAATGCTTAGGTACGCCATTTATAATTACAGCCAAACCAGTGGGTTTTAATACGCATGAAAATGAAAGACTAATTGATTTGGTTTCCGACACTGATTTAAAACAAAAGTTTAAAGGTCTTCCATTGAATATTTTTTGGGGATGTCTAATAGGAGAATACCCGAATGTGGCTAAGCGTGTGGTTCAAGTGTCAAGTGCCCCTTCCTTTTGTTACAACTTATTTATGTGAGACCAGATTTTCATATTATGTTGCAGCAAAAATTAAATATTAAAATAGACTTGATGCTGCACCTGACATGAGGATTCAACTTTCCAGCATCATTCCGAATTTTAAACAAATGTGTGATGAGAATATGCAGAATCATCCATTCCACTAAAAATAGTTTTATTTATGTTTTAAAGATTGATTTTTGGTTTGATAAAATAAAATGTATTTGAGTATTAGTAACGTAACTTTTTTTATTTGATGATTAAATCTAAGTAAATTTTAAGAAAGATAAAAAGTGTTCCATGAAAATTTACTAATATAAAAAGTGTTTTGTGACCCTAAAAGTTTGGGAAAAGCTACCCTATATCATAAACAATATTTATAAAAAATTTAAATTTTATGAAGTATAATAGATATAACTAAAATAGAGAGCACATAAAATAGGTTTTTACACTGGCTAAATTTTAAGGCCCATGGTCTCTTACTCAACCTATGAAATTCCCGACTTTCTCCCCGATTTCCTAAAATTCCCCGACTCAAAAGTATGTCTCCCCCTCACCACCCCGCACATTTTTATTAGTATTTCTTATGAAGAATAATAATAAGTTTTAAAATTTAAATTAACTCTTATTTTTATTTTTATTAACATAGTCAACTAGAAGTTAGAAGATTATAAAATATATTAATTACACAGCTACCAACAAAAAAAAGTTTGGATCACATTGTAATTTACTGATTTAATGATTAGATTTCATATTTTGAGTAAAACAGCATTTTCCCAGATTTTTTTTTTTTTTTTGTAATTCACCAAATTCCCAACTACTTCAAATTCCCGGATGGTAGACACCTTGAGGCCAGGATTACTTCTTGATAGTCAAAAGGCATACTGTTATGCACAATTAAAGTGAAATTCCCAGTTAAAAAAATATATTTGACACATGGAATGAAAGAATGTAAGTATACAAATAAAATTTTATTCAATAGCGCCTCATTGTTTAAAGCATATCAAAATAAAGGTACAAGAAAATAACTTTAAGCTAGTAGCTACCATTCTTATGTTTTAGTACTGCATCAGTAGTTTTAAGGTTTTTAACACGATAAGGGTTGCTACCCTTGAGACCACACTTATTTATTTGAGGTATTTAACGTGTTCTTTCTGAACTGACTGATTATATTGGCACAACAGAAATTCTGTAAGAGAGAGCGAAAGGGCATACCAGGAAAAGATATATTCACATACCTTCCAGGGTTCTTTTACATGCCATAATCGACATAGAACCGCCGACTTTACTTCCTCTCCGAATGAAGTTGTGTTACAGATTTTTGTTGCTCAAGAAACTTTTGTCGACCCTGGCTGGGTTTGAACCCACGAACATCTGGTCCTAAGGTGAGCACTTTATCCCAAGAGCACTGAGGTCAACGAGATCAGACTTAGATAGATTTCAAAACTCCTCCTACCACAACCAATTACACATTAAGTAAATTCGACCTGAATGGGATTTGAAATGACAAAACTACAAGAGCTAGTTAGTCAACACATTGAGGCAGTGTGCCATACGAGGCACTAGCTCTTATTGGGGAGAAGGGCAAACCTAAATTAGAAAATGTTTTGTATGAATAATAATGTGTGATAGTGGAATTAATCATTTATGCATTGTTCCAAACAGGACTGTGGAGTCAGTACACCAAGCCTTCAACCTTGAATCCTCTATTTTTCTTCTGTCCGACTCCAACTCCTTCAGAAATGGCTAATGTAAAATAATTAGTAATAACAAATTTATTGCATAAACTGCTCAAATACAGACAACTTCATGGAAAGATTCTTTGGCATTGTGAATTTATATTTGAATAAATTTGTCAATCAAAATTACAAATATTAGTGCTAAAAATAAAAAAGGAAAAAAATTAAAATGGTATATTTTTCATATGTTGCTATAATATTATAAGTTTTTATTTTAAAGCCGGTTGAAACTTGAATGGTATGCTAAATTGTTTATTTTTTATAAATTCCAATCCAGTTTTGTCCAGGTTTTTTAATTGTGGCATGACCACAGTAATTCTAGAAGCTTTGAATGTTAAACGTACGAAAGAGACTGCTGATGATATGTGAAATAAGCATCATAATTATATTCTGAGGTTGAATATGTGCACACTGTGACGATTGTCCAACTATTGTGAACACTCTCTCTCTGCGATAAGTCGAAATTTGACTGTCTGATTAATGCTGCAAGGTGTGATAGCACTGCTGCATCAGCTGTCTAAACTAATAACAAGCGGTAAAAATTGTGTGTTGTGTTCATATGCTTTGTAAATTGTAAATTCGTTCTAAGGTATGCTGGTTTCTTTCTAACAGTGAAATCTTTAGCTTGTGAGTATTGATTGTTAAAAGTTTCATCCCTTATATCATGCAGAAAAGGAAGTGCAGTTTCAGTAGGAATTTAAAGAAGAATATCCCTTCTTAAAAGAAGACGCCACAGCAGGCAAGGTGCAATGTACTGTGTCTCTCAGTTCTTTTCAATTGACCGTGGAGGTCATACTGATAGAAACAACCTTGAAGATGCAAAAAAACAAAGTGGCAGCCATTGCTAGCAGTTCAAGCCAAAGTGTTACATCATTTTTTACAAGTAATGAAAGAGGGCAGTTAAATGATGACAGTAAGCGTCTTGCAGCTCAAGAAGCTTTGTTTTCATCTCATGCAGTAAAATATAATTTTTCCTTGGGATCAATGAACTGTACATCTGTAATAGTGAAAAATTTATTAGAAAATAAATTTACATGTGGGCAAACTAAGTTCAAATCACTTTTAGTAAATGTTCTAGCACCTTTTGCAATGATAAAAAGAGCCATAGAATTGAAAGAAGCTAAATACATGTCAGTTATGGACATGTCAAACCATAAGGATTTGAAGTTAATACCGGTTCTTGTTAGGTACTTTATTCCGAATAAAGGCATTTGAATCAAAGTGATTGAGTTTCAGAATATAACAGGAGAAACAGACGAAATGCTCACAGATCATATCTTGGACATTTTGTAGAAACATCAGTTGACTGAAAAAGTTAGGAAATTTTCTGGTGACAACTGTAACACCAATCTCAGTGGATATAGAATATCGGATTCCAACAATGTACTTTCAAGACCCAATAAAGTGTTCAAAACAAAATCCATGGTATTGGCTGTGCTGCTCACATTGTCCATAATGGTGTCCAGACAAGTGCTGATAATTTTCCAGCTGACATTGAAACAATTGTGAACAAAATATTTCAGTATTTCCATATTTACTCTGTGAAAGTACATGAATTGAAGAATTTCTGTGAATTTGTAGGAAAAAAAAACACAAATGTGTTCTTGGTAGTGTGAAAACTAGATGGTTATTTATCATTACTACCAGCTGTGAGTAGTGTTATTATATGTATGATGGACTCAAGTCGTATTTTCTGTCGCAAGATAAATGCCCTACATTGTTGAAATATTTTTTGATGATCAGCATTCAGTATTTTGGCTCCATTTCATCTCATCCAAAGCCAGCTGAAAATATTCTCAGCAACAATAATGAAAATAGAAAGAGGAAATATTTTGGCAACTGAAGTGGCAGAATAAATGGACGTGCTGAGATAAAAAATAATGAACAGAAAAACTGAGATTTTCCAAATACTCAAAATGACATAAGCTATTTCTGAATCAAAATATGAGGGTGACTTTGATGAAAAAGAATACTTAGACACTACACATTTATTCTACGATACTCCCCTATAATATTTAAATAAGGGGATTTACCATTTCCAGCCAGTGAAAGTATTTCACTGTTTTAACCTGGAGACTATTAACTCGGGCTGAAGTTTTAACCAGCTTAAAAGCCATCAGTTATGTTGGTAGCAATATAGTGAACATTATTGATGAAAATGAACTATTCAACAAACTCAACCATATAAATAATATTATGAACAGCAAGATGGAAGAATGGAATGAAACAAACGCTTAAGTGGATAAAATGTGGTGTGACTTTTTAAAGTGCTACAGAAAAAAAGGTATAAAAACAAAGTGGTAGTTGTTGGATTTGTTATGGCAATTCCAGGAACCAATGCAGCTGTGGAAAGAATTTTTTCACTGATAAGTTCTTAGTGGATGGATGAAAAGAACCATTTAATCACGATGACTGTGAAGGCAATGATAGTGATCAAGACACACCTTAGTAGGACTATTTTATGCATAGAGCAATAATTTTCCTAAATACTATTAACACACTGCACATCAGCATGAAATTACATGGTGAACTGTCAGATACTTGCTAAATTTATGATATTTTGAATTTTTGCTAGGAGAATACTTTTTGACATATAATACTTTTTTTGTGTGTTTATTAGAGTCATTTATGATCTTTCAGATTTTGTGTGGACTTTATTTTGTTTTATAGAAAAAGATTTTAAAAATCTACTTCGTGTGGTAGTTTATGTATATATTTATTTATTTTTCAAATTTATTATACAAAAAAAAATTTTTAAATAAAAGATTTGTACACATTTTGCTACATTTATTATTATTATTATTATTATTATTATTATTAGCACCGCGTCTTACTACCCGTTCGGGTTGTACGCACTTACGCTAATGTGTAATGGTAGGGTGATTGTGAGATGAAATGGAGGACCTACAGTTTAACGTGAGATCCGAACCACGGTGGAGGCCTGGCATTCCTCACATTCACAAGATGTCTTGTCAGAGGTGAAGGAGGGTTTGGTAATCAGATAAATCTTTGCCGGAACCGAGGATCGAACCCCGGCCGCCAGCATAGAAGTCTGACACCTTACCCCTAGACCGCCAGGTCACCCTTTTTGTTACAAAAACTGGGAAAAAAAATATCATAAATAAATTACAAATTGTATTTAAAGATAACATTTGGGCCTAACAATAATTTGCCCTAGTGTGGTAGAGAGTAAAATAATTTTGTACACACAATGCTAAATTGCAGTTTTCACAAAACCATCAAGTGCTGCCACCTAGTATTTTTTTTATGAACTAAGACAGTCATAGGAAACATTTACAGAGCATTACACCGGCCTATGTATCCATTTAAAAGAGGACCCGAGTGTAGCTCAGGCATGGTACCAACAGATACTTAGGCTAGCCCCGAGCGTAGCTCAGGTGTGGTGTTCAATGTGTTAAAATGTTAAATATGATGCTGAAACTCTATAATACACATCAGTTCTATATTCCAAGTGGAAAATAACTTGTTCAATTATGCTATATACTAATTGCGTACTATCGAATTTTTATGTGGAGCAAACCACATGTGTCCCATTTTTTTTTACCCTTTTTTCAAGTCAGGAAAAAGTCGAGACGTCCCACTTTTTGTTATGAAAATCTGGTCACCCTAATTTAATGTAATACTATTTTATGACGCATACCCTTTCTGAAATTATGTCACACTATGAGATGTTATAAGATATCAGACTAAAGCTAAGGCCTGCCAGATAGTGTGATCGATGTTAGATTTCAGTGAGATAATATTGAGACATTAAAAGATCACCTAACATCAGTACAGCTTAATAATTAATTGTTATGAGACACATTATCTTTGAGTTTCTTCTTCCTATAACATAATCGATCAATTCTTGCGCATGCACATAAACATGACTCAACTTTTGACTAAAGGCATGTGGTAGAGGGGTGAAAGGACAACTTGAAAATCATATGTTGACTTGGAGAATTGAGATTAGCATGCTCAACTGGAACAGCTGTGTTAAAATAGATTTGAGGTGTGTATTAACTAGAAGAAATCTGTTATTTTTACTATTGTAAATAAAAGTTATTTATTTTTTTTGTAGTGAATATGTAAAAATTACAAAAATCTGATCAAATTCCCAGACTTTTCCATGAATTTTCCCTGACCAAGCCAATTCTCTGTTTTCCAGATCGCTGGACACACTGATAACACACATTTGAAAACTGTGATTTTCTCAGTTTAAAAAATTAGTAATAGAACTGATTTTTTTAATGTTTCCTAATTTCTTCTCAGCCTTTATTCATGAACCAAAGAGTAGTGTATAACTTTAGCACATTTGAGGAATTTTTAATATAGGCTTAACTAAACTAGAGAAAAAGTAACTTACAACACCTCAATATAAGTTAAATAGTTGTGCTAAGTTACCACAAAAATAACTTCAAATAACTTCATTAGTAGTGATGTGGGGCAGGCAAATACCCACTGGGTAGAGTAGTTATAAATATATATTTACCCAGGTATTTGCCCCTGCTCTGGATGAATACCCAAAATTAGGGTTATTATAGCTTTCAGTAGTTTTTTTAGAAGTATAATCATTTTTTTACTATAGTAATACTATAATTACCTTATAATAATTTACTTTACAATTTATAGTTATTGTAATAGCCCTAAAACATATTTCAAAAAGTGTAAATACCTAGAATAAGAAAAAACTAATTTACTAAGGCAATTTTTGGAAGGTGTTGCATTAAAAAAAAAGCTACACTAAAATAAGTCTTTATAGTCTAATACAATCGGAGAGGTATATCAACTAAATCTTTTAAGTCTAGCATGTAAAAGTAATAAACTTTTCAAGTGATATTAAAATTTTGTTTAGTATTTTTTCCCCCCCTTTTTTACACTTACAAAATCATATATGACCTATTAAAATAACTAACATCATAAATGACATAATATAAATGACAAACATCTTTAATCCCATTGTGGACATGATAATTGGGATGGAATCAAACACTCCCCAAATTCACAAAGTATATTCAAAATTTAACGAGTTAGAATCAATCTTAAATAATGACATTCCTGTGTTCCCACTCCAAAAAGCTGAAGGGTAAAAACTTTAGACAAAGTTTACAGAACTAAAAAAAATTGGAGTAGGCCAAATCCACCTGGCAGCCAATCTTTTGAATCCAGCAGCACAAGGCAACAAATTGAAAATAACAGAATTGATTGATGCAATAAGTTTTATATTTGAAGTAAGTTATCACATGGGCTTGAATGATGTAAAAATTCGGCAAGATTTAGCTGAATACAGAGATAAAGAAAGACTGTGGCGGCGTCTGTTCAATTGTGATGGTGTGGCCGAATTTTTTTTTTTCTGTGTAACTCAATCACCAAAGAGTAATTACAAAATACATTTCAATTTCAAATCCAAAGAGAAATCATATTTTAGTTTAGCTGGTTATTTTAAATTCCCAGATCCTAATAAAGGCGTTTCTATACTTCTATGATCATTTATAACTAGAGAACTTTTAATTGATTTGAATGCAGTATTTTTTATATCATGTTGAACTAGTCTGGAAAGGTTTATAAGCTATTTAAAAATTAGCTATGACATCAAGGAGCTGAGCAGTGATGTTAAAGGCAATACAAATACTTTATAGACATTGTGGAGTTTCGAAAGTGAGGACTGCCACTGGTGCATCTACTGACTTCAGAAAAAAATCAGACCCGACAATAGGCTTCAATATGATTCAGAGATTCCAAATTCAAATATTGACCCACAACTGCATGCAAGTGTAATTAAATATATGGTAGGCCTATATGGCCCATGTGGACTTTTGAATCGATCTGGTTCGTACATGCAGCAAAAATTATCCAAAGAGCTTTCAAAGATCTACGTCGACAGGCATGATGGATATTCCAAATAGTGTAGATGGCATCCTGACAATGGCGGATGCTTGGCCACAATCCGTTCTTGAGCACTGGAGAAAAATAATCATTGGGTAGTTTCAAAAAAACTGTTCTGCTGAGTGTGAGTCCCATATTAATGTGGAGCTGTGGAGTTTCATCCAATCCATTATGTATGTATGTAAGTAAATCAATAAGAACAGTGATATTTAGTATTAACTTGACCAATGAGGTGGCATTTAACTGACCATCTAGAAAATGGACAATGTGTATATTTTATAACAGTAGGCCTAATGTCGCTGATGTCATTAACAACCCATGAGACACACCACTAACAATCTTCTTCAAATTGTACAGTGAAGGTCCCTTTGCAAAGAATGTTACTTACATTGAAGTTGCTTCATATAATGCTTGGAAAATTAAGAAATTCCAGTGCTGAAAGTAATGTGTTTATGTTGAGGAACTCCCTGGGGTAATAAAGGCTGGTATCCTCAGCCAGGAGTATAAGTCTACTAATAGGGTTGTTATAATTTTACCCAGCCCAAACCTATCTACCTGGTGTTGTTAACACTTAAAAAAAAAAATATATATATATTTTGGATGCAAAAATTTGTCTAATTTTTGAAAATGGTTAGTCATATTATTAAAAAAAACCTTTTGGTTCAAACCCAATAATAATAATACATTGATTTGTATTTGGTGTGATACGCAAGTTTTGAAATTACAGATTTTATACAATAGACTATGCTATAAAATATGTTTTAATTGGTTGAACAAAATAATATGTTCAACTAGCAACTTGGGATAATATCATTTTAAGGTACCTACACTGTATTAATGCTAGGCCGTAGAAATAATATTTTGCCACAAAAGCAAATGAGATAGCCAAAATTCTTACCTTTTATCTTTGACTAAAGAAAGCAACAAATAAATTCTGCAGCTGGCTTGCCAGTAATTTGATGGTCTCAACTCCCCTTATCCCTCTTTCTATACCTTCTAAGCAAACTTTTTTTTTTCAACCTGCTAGCTTATAAAGTATTGTTGTGAAGAATTACATTGTTGCATTATTGTTTTTCTTTATTATGTCTCTTAGTAATACTTTCCTAATTATATTAAAATTAAAATATGTCTCTCTGGATCCCGAATAATTAATATATTCCGTTCACGATAGGTTTTTATCTGGATGGCAGTTTGAAAATCATATGTTTAGGTTTTGGGTTGCCAACACTTGTAAAAGATCACAGTTTTGTTATAAATGTAAAGATCTTTAATTACCTGTTATATATTACATTTAAAATAACATAAACTTAAGTTTTCTCATACTATTTCATTTTTTTAAATAATTTCTTTTTATCCAACTCGAAACAATATTTTAAACATAATTAAAAGTACTTATTTTTCGTTTTGGAACGTTAATGATTATGTTAAATATAGTGCACACATCAGTACCTTTTAATACAGGCATCGTATTTACTTGGAAAAGAGAAAATTCTTGTCATTTTTTTACATACAATAAATGATTTTATGATTATTTTATCATATTTTGAAATATTTAACTGAATAAAATATTTTCATCAACTGCGTGTCTGCATCATTGTAAAAAAACCTGTTTACCGTTATGTTCAATCATATGGTTTAGATTTGTCAGTCACCATTTTGAAGCTATGTTCGTTAGAAGTTTTTGTGAAAGTGGTGTGAATATTTTTTTAAATGGAATAAAACTATAAATAAACTTTGTGTCCGACCTCAAATAAATATATAAATAATATTGGCCTAAATTACTGTGGTTAGCTATCACATTAATATATTACCATCTGTTTTCATTACAGTCATCCAAAGTGATAGAGTCAGCTGTTGGAGTAATATATTAGGGATTACTTCTAGTAACATTTCGAGCTGTCATCCAGGTAAACTTAGCTCGTGAAAATGACTTATATATTTGAATTATTGTTTAATCAGATAGCATACATAATATCTTTAATTAAACCACAAAAGCCCAATTAAACAAAAAAAAAAACCAATAAAACCCAAAACAACCCAACCGGGGTGGGTAAAATATAAGCCTTTTTTTAACCCCTGTCTACCATACAACTGAATAACACTGTTATTATTTGAGAATGTGGCTTCATGTCACCAAAGGTCCAACTTCATTTGAAACCTTACATACCATGAATGATATAGTCCACACATCCAACCCGTGGGGCTCTTAGAAAATGACTAACACTGTAGAAGTAGTTTAGCAAAAGCCGCTTTGTGTCGTTCTTCATCCTCACTCAGATATTTGCTCTCCATCATATTAATATTTTTCACATGATATATCCTCTAGCACTTTGGCTCGCTCACAGGGAAAGCATGTCGGAAGATATTGAAGATAAGGTTGTAGTTAACTCAAACAAATTGTAAGGTCTTTCTCGGGTAAGACCATGAAGGACTGCTATTTATATTACAAACTATGAATAAACTAGCATCTAGTGAACAAAGAACAACTTGCCGTGTACTTGAAAGTATCATATAGGATACGAGATCCAGCAGGAAAAGTGTTCTTTTGAGGTGTGCCCAGAGGTAAAGAAAATATTTTTTTTTCTCTAAACTCAGGCTTAGGTTTGAGGGATGTGTTGTCTTTGCAGTAGCTTTAGTGGATATAGTCGCTACCGTACTTTGCTAGAAGAGGGAAGAACAGCAAATGCAACATTTAAATTACCTTTCTATTTTTTAACAATCAAATTTCCATGTGGAACATATATTATAAGCAAAATTTCGCATAATAATCACTGAAAAAATTATTTCTTAGGCCTATATTATGGAATGAGAGTACAATGTGGCATAAGACCTAAATTGAAGATCTAGATATTGCTTAACTCAAAGATATAAGAAGTAACATTGTGCTCTTGTGAGGTGTCAATGAATTGTTCTTAGGAGACTTCAGACAAACTACCAGCAAATCAGAGTCACTAGATCTGCCTGAAAAGATCCTACATATCCCCAAGCATTGTGAAAATTTCCCTGTCAACCAACATATGCATCTGCCTGTACGAAGACAAAACAAAACTTATTTGTCGATGTATTGCTGAAACTCAGCAATGAAGTCTTCACGGTGCACAAAAGCAAAGCGGCTTTAAATAACTCAAAGATATACATTGTGATCAAGGATATCCAGGAATTAGTCCATTTTATTCATCCTGAAATAAGTCTTCCACAAAACACTCCTCTTTAATGGCCCCATTAACATATTATTTTAGTTCCAAAAACAAATAGGCAGATAAAATTAACAATTTCATTTTAGACCGGTTTGAAGAAGCATCTCACACTTACATGTCCATCAGCACTTTCCTGTTTAATTTTGTAATTCTCTTAGTCCATTTGGTTTACCCATCCATTCTTTTCAATTAAAATTTGAGCACCCATCATTTTGCTGCTTAATTTGAACCCATCTTAACTGTGTAATAGGACCTGCTTCAGTAAACAGTCGGCAAAATATTATCATTGAGGTGACTGACATAACAGGTTGCACTACAGGAGAATGGGTCTTGATAGCAAGAATACCCATCATAGCATCAGTCCTGCCCTTCCAGTTTAAATGCATGCAATTTCCTATCAAGGTATGGCATGCAATGACCATAAGCACAGCGCAAGGTCAAACCCTGAAAGTGGTGGGCGTTGATCTGCATGGCAAGTGTTCCTCACATGGACAACTATAAGTGGTGTGTTCCCATGATAGTTCTAGCAGCAACCTGCAAATGCTCGCTCCTGGTGATAAATCATTTAAGTAATTTACAAAGTGGTCATGCCTTAAATTTTATTTTATTTTCTTTAACTATTACAAATATTCCATGTGTACAATCTTAAAACATAAATAAATACACCAATTGATTTCTTTTTTATTCTGAAGATGTATTGGCATACTACATATTTTATCAACTCCAAAGTTTTCACCATAGTATTTCTACCTTAGATATGTTGTGTGATTTCTTCTCTGGGCGGAATATTAAAAACTCTGGGAATGAAAACATTGTTTTAGTGAAGATTTTTTTTTTAAAGGGACATTAACTTTTCTTGCGGCAAAAGCTGGTGTATAAATAATAAATTGTGTATGGTAATTTATGTGATATTTGCACTCTCGCTAATAACTCACTAATAAACCCGGTCATCATTTTTAGAATGTATTCTTTTTGCAGGATCCAGATAATGGTAAACTTACATATATTGCAAAAAAAATAATAATTGCTATACGATTGTGAAATAAAATATTATTATTATTAGCACGTCTTACTACCCGTTCGGGTTATACACACTTAAGGCCCTGACACAGATTCCGTATCCGTAGGTCCGTGGTCTGTAGTCCTTGGTCCGTAAGAAATTGATGCTACAATATCATATTGCTCTGGCCACAGAGTCCTTATCCGTAAGTCCTTACTCCGTAGAAGTTGCCCAACTTTAACTTTATACGGACTACCAATCACAGCTGAGTAAATGTGCGCATGCGCCTTGAAATAAAGAAAGAATAGCAGTGATAGAATCCATCGCTATGGAAATATATACAAAATGAAAAGATGGCTATATGCGAACCTATTTCAGAAACTTTTTTTTTTGAGAAATACAAAGTTCTCAGAAGTATTGGCTTTGCTTTTTTAGGTTCAACACCCCTATTATTTGGTTTATACACCATTTACTAGCGTGATTTAAATTTTTTGTAGTTGATAAATTATGGATACTAGTGATTTTTCATCCAAAATATCAGTAGGCCTACATCTGTTTAGCATTTTCAGGCTATTGCAAACACTTATTACTTTAAGTTTGATAATTAAAATAAAGTTATAAATATATTTCTTGTGAATATTCTTAACCTATATTTTAATATATATACTGGAAGTTTCCCCAACAAAGTTGTTTTTGGTTTCTTTGATCAGCTGATTGCTTGACGCACGCTCCGTGCTGTAGACTATTTTCTTTCGAATTTTTTGATTGGATGAAGTCTCTTACTATCTCATTGGTTGAAACGGTCACATGATTACAGATATTGAGACTGTAATCGCGAGTAGAATCTCTTATGGACCAGGAGCACGGACCACGGACCTATGGATACGGAGTCTGTGTCTGAGCCTTTACGCTAATGTGTAATGGTAGGGTGATTGTGAGATGAAATGGAGGACCTACAGTTTAACGTGGAATCCAAGCCACGGTGGAAGCCTGGCATTCCCCACATTCACAAGTTGTGATTCATACACGTCTTGTCAGAGGTGAAAGAAGGGTTTGGTAATCAGATAATACTGTGCAGGGACCGAGGATTGAACCCTGGACCCCAGAACAGAAGTCCAACACCTTACACCTAGACCACCAGGTCACCTAATAAATTATTACAAAAAAGAAAAATAAGACTGTTTAGGCTTCTGTTCCTATATTTCTAGTAAATTAAAACTTTCATATAATATACTGTATATAATTTGATGATTTTCTTTAAATGAAGCAGCCATAAGCAAATCGCAAATCCATGAAAGCTTGAATCTAGCCTTATAATAATAAAATGTTTAGAGCTAAGGTTACTCACATGATTTTTGGCATCTGAATGTTCTCCACAAAAATTTTGGCCCTTTTTCACTGTCATTTTGCAAAAGCGTTTCTTTCTTGCAACAAAAAAATTGCAATTTTCTGAAACTTGTGTATTATTTTTAATATCTATAATATCCATTGTCAACTATACAAATTACATAACAAACACCACAGATCAAATTAAAAGGCGTTATAGCAAAACAAGTTGGGTAAAATTGGTGGTAAGATGTTTACCACTTAAGTGATACTCTCTATGTTTGATACAGGAACTTATTTAGTTAGTCATGGTGGCTTGTTAGACCTTTTTTGTATAGCAAATCTACCTATATATTTTTTAATATTATATTTTGTACTTAAACATGATCAGTTATTGAATAGAATTCCTCACCACCAATTTTCATTAAAAATATTATATTTAAAATACAACCAAATTTTCATTAAAAACTTTTTTAAAACAATTGATAGCGAAAGATGGGTTTTTTAAACTTTGAGTAAAATTCTAAAGGAAAGACAGAATTTTTCTAAACATACAAAATTATATATATTTTTTTATTTCTGTACAAAATTTCACTAAAGGCCTTTTGTAATATTAACACGAGGTCAAAATTAGTATTATCCACTTTCGTTCTCACATTTTCTTTGCAAACTATATTTTATATAAACATTTCAAGAAAAGATATTGATTACTGAAATTTTTCTTTTGTGGGCCTATGTTTAATTTATCGTCAATGTTTATTCATTTAAAGTCCTATATTTTAGGACTTTATAATATTTCTGAATTTCTTCTTTTCCATTATAAGTTATGTAATCTGTCTTTGAAAATAAAAGTAAGCGAAATATTTTTGTTAAATAGTGATATAGTGATGGTAGAACCTACTTCGTTTAAGAGGAACAATTAATAGACTTTTTTTTTTTGAAGGAATGGGTGGGTTGGAAGGCTGTGCCTCATGCGAAACCATTTGAGTCCCCTGGAGATAGTTGTAGCGATTTAGAAGAATTT
>CABEEJ010000598.1:232327-251123 GCA_901482245.1 Timema douglasi
TACTTAGGAGCCCGTGACAGAACTGTTTAGGTAATAAATACTTAACCGATGGCCTGACTGACACAATTGGGGGTTCTACACGGATACAAACCCTGGTACCTTGAGCATGACGGCTGCCCTAAGCAAAAGTACCCGATGACCCGGTGTTCTATCCCGTGCAGGTCCAAAAATGGGCAGAGTGACCCCTTGGTATAGATAATATTTTGTCTACGCCGATAGCTCTAAAACATAACCATATAAACTACACATCGGCCTGGTCGCTAAGAAAAATGTTAACACACTGTTTTGAGTTGTCAGCTCTCTCATCCTATAGTTTATTAACCAATCAAAAGACGCTAACTATACCAGTTCTGTCACTTGCAACTTTCAACAATTACAATGTTAATTTAAACAAACACCCCAATCTCGGGCAGGGTGGTTATATTACCCAGGGGTTTTCCAAAATATTCGAACACATTTACAAATATCTTGACCCCCCTTCCCCCCCTCCCCCCGCAACAAATTGAAAAAAATATATAAAAATTATATATTTTTACTATTT
Source organism: Timema douglasi (assembly GCA_901482245.1). Lineage (NCBI taxonomy): Eukaryota > Metazoa > Arthropoda > Insecta > Phasmatodea > Timematidae > Timema > Timema douglasi. Next base: position 232,869 of record CABEEJ010000598.1, read on the forward strand.
ACATGTTTACTCAATTACCCTCGAATTTCATGACTCAACTCCTGTCATAGTATCAACTAAGCTGAGCGGTAATGTCACATTGACATTGGGTAAACACGCTGAATCGGCTTTCTGGCCTCTACAATGTTTGTTTACCTTTCTAAATACATAAAAGGACGTTACAATAACTCAACATAAAATTACAATACTGGGAATAATTTAATCACTGAACAATAATTTGTTAAAATGGTTTTCTTCAATTTCTGCCTTGGATTGATTAATTAATTTATCAAATTCTACTGTTGAACAACTGGAAATTACATAATTGTCTAATTCCTCGTGTATATGTGTAGGAACGTCTACATAAGAAAAATTAGAACTCTCTCTCCAAATTACATTACTTATCTCGGGGAATCTCACATAACATTCCCCTGACTCTTAACCTTCAACCTGCCTTGATGAATGGCAAACAATATAAAAAAATCTCTATTAGATCATTAGATCCCAATCTGAAATATTTAAAATCCTCCCTGTATGGGTTCAGTTTTAGTTATTGAAGGAATGGAATGTAAAATCTCTTTACATATAAAAGTAACTTCAGTGTTTTCCAGTACAAAATACAGACGGTAAATCCATCCAGATATTCTTTTAAAAACATGCATTTTTAACATACTTATTTTTATCTTACACATGATAGTATCTAGTCTAGACATAAACAGATGGAAAACACAGTTTTCCACTTTACTATCTAATAACATTAAATTGTCAGGGCCACTGTACAAATTTTGTCCTTTACACTCAAAAAAATAACTTTGATCAAGGGATCTAAATACCTCCTATTTTTATTGATCAATAGTACTTCATCATGATAAAATTCCACATTGGTTCCTGATTTATACAAAGCTACTGGAATGGTCTGAACTTTGTATTGCTCAAAAATTCCTTCTCTGGTTAACAAAGGTCTATTAGCAATTAAGTGTAAATTATTTCCTATTAAAATTATATTAACAGAATTCATTTTGTAATAGTCATATATGTATAGTGGCTTTATAGGGTGTATCATTGAGAGTGGGGGTTGTATGTTTGCTCTTACTACTGTCAGTATTTTTGAAAATAGCTCTGGCTTATAAGCTTACTACTTAACTGATGTTTCGAACTACTTTCTAAGGCATAACGGAAACTACTCAACTTTAAGCGAACATTTGTTAATCCTTCCGACACTCTTAATAATAACCCATTTAAATCTATATGATAGATAAGGATATTCTTCCCTCTTAGTAAAGATTCCATGCTGGAATTATACTGTACATACAACCATACAACTTTTGATCATGCTTGATATAGTCTCACGCTAACCTGGTAAAGAAATCAGTGTTACTCACTATTTTTTCCTGTAACCCCCTCATAAGTACTAATTGGTTTTCATGGTATACTGTCAATCCATCTTGTTCCTGATCTAACTGATCTAATTTTGTATGCAACAAAAACAAATCTCCGGAATCCAAAGTTCCGAAAAGGTTTTGAGGATTTTTCCTCCTAGATTGAACAAAAATCTTTCTCTACGAGATGCTTTAGTAGGTACCAAATTTGTTAGGCTACTTAGTTCTGCTCTGAATTTATGAAATCTTCCCTATGGGGTCTAAATAATTCTGGAAGTTAGCTGACCAATTATCACTCTCTTTATTTTCACAAAATAATCCTGTTCTTAGTTGTTCAACAATCCCTATTGGCCCTCTTAACTGTTCCTGCTCGTCCAAAAGAGGTTTTATGCAAAATCCAAAATATTTGGTAGCTATTTTCAGACAATACCAATTCTCTCATTTATTCAAACGCTATACCTGTACCTGAGGTGTAAACAATAATTTAACCCTGTTAGTATCGAACCCAAAATCCTAAAAAATGAGAAATAAAATTATTCCTTCTATAAACATAATTATTGCGTATAATAACTTAACAATAACCCAATTAATTAACACAATAAAAATGCCATAATACAAAAAAATCCATTTTACAAACTATAACAAAGTCTCACATTCAAATTAATTTTTTCTGTCCAGCCTTCTTTTAGCTGAGTATCAAATTCTTGAACACTGGTCGACCAACGAGCAAGACGTGCTCGTGACCGTTTCACTGCTCTTGTGCTTTTTCCTTTCTCTCTCTCTGAGAGAAAGATAACTTTTCACTCATTCACTTCTTATAATTTGTTGACGTGACCTCAACATATACCGATGTACTGGTGTCTAAAGGTGTGTTCCCACTCTATGGGCTGTGTGCAAGTACTTGACTAAGTCGACAGACACTAGCGTGGGTTTGCTTGCGTCATCATAAGTTAAAAGGTGGACCGATAGTTTGCTTGAGACCACATTATTGGTCTACTAAGCATTCACTAACGTTCTTGCATACTGCCCTATGTGTTGATAGTGTCGGCTCCAAGGTATGAAGGCCAGACTTCTTCCATCTCTTATCAAACTCCTGGATGACAGATGTCTTCCTGGGTCCACCCCGTGGTCGAACCTTGGATCTGTGAAAATAACTGAGGTAGGATTCCTAGACAAAAAAAGTTTTATACACCCTAAATTAACTATCATTGAGCGGTAAGGAGGCTGAATGCGAACAGTAACCCTACATGGGACTTCTAAGATTTGGTATGGTCCCTTTAACTTCGTCTGGAACTTCCTAACTTCCATAAGGTGGTCTTCGTCAATTAAACCCAATCCCCGACATGGTATGTAGTTGGTAATGCCCTCTTGTCGTGTTGCTTGAACTGTTTTACAAATGAATCATGGCTATTCTTGTACACCTTCTTCCATAGTTCTTGTAGTTTAGCCTGTTCTATTTCTTCAATCTAATCAAAATGTGAACCCTCTTTAACAGTTTGCTTGGAGGCTTTACAACATTTGCATTCTTCTCTGCAAACCTATGATAAGCTGTCTGCGCGATGAGCTTGACTTTCTCTAGTTGGATCGCGTGGTCGATGCTAGTCGTCAGTGGTAAATTACCTCGTCCTCGGAAAATGTCTTGATATTTTCCTAAAACTGTCTCAAGTTTCTTCCTTTGTGTAGCGGTACGATGTTCCAATTTTTCGCAGGAAACAATATCCTTCCCAGCGGTTTCCTTGACACAGATCATAATATCTTTTCTACCCCTGTAGCTGTTTACGTGGTTACCCGTACCCGTACGTAACTTTTCCTGGAACTGTGAGTATCTGGTTCACACTCTGCACGTCCCCTGCCAAGGTTGACACCCAATGAGCTTCTATGATGTCTCTTTCCTTCCCCAACTAAGATTCGGCTATTTTGTGGTTCCTGGGTAGCTCAACCCTCACACACCCTGGATTAATCAACCCTTAGAGTATCTCTGTATTACCTTGTGTCAACGAGTTCACACAGATGCTGCGTTTGATATGTATTTGCTGATCGTTTAAAAATTCATCCGTGAACAATGGATCTACTAAATAAATACAGCTTTTACCACTAAGCTTATCTGACAATATTACCTCAGCCATTACATCTTTCCTTGTGCCTGGACACAGACTCACCAACAGTCAAGAATATCGGAACTCAAACAGCTTCCATAGCACAAATAGGGTTATTTACTAACTTTATAACCATGCTTGTCCTTATTATCTCCTTATCAGAGGTTTCATTCAGGTTATGTATAACATCCCCTAATCGTAACGTCTGCTTGGATATATCTATTATTACCGAATATTTTGTCAGGAAGTCTAGGCCTAGTATGCCATCATAGTTCAAAATGGCCCTACATTTCACAACTTGAAATGCAACCCTATAGGCTTTCTTACCTATCTATAAGTCCACCAAAACTTAACCCAAGTTATGTATTGTGCGACCTAATAAACCCAAAATCTCATATCTCTTCTTGGAAATATTCATAAATTCCATACTTTTCTCTCGCATTTTGGAATTTGTGCCCTACTGTGTACTAAAAATCTACATTTTCCCCCTTGAAAAATACACGCTAACATTAGCTCACTGGTAGCTTCATCCTTTTCTACTGACGCTGTGGGACAATTCTGGCTGAGGACCGTAGCTCGTGGCTTCTACGACCCTGTTCTCGTTTGAGTGATGCATAACCTCCCCAAAACACCTACTCGTGAAATGCGGTATTTTACCACACCTATAACACTGCTTCCTTCCTCTTCAATATAGGCGACTGCCGTATCCCCTTAGTATGTAGCATTGGGCTACAAGAATTAAAGAGAAACTTGTTTCTTACCCCATTGCATCACTCCCAGCGCCGATGCAGAACACCAATGCGAGAAAATATCAATCAAAACTACGCGCACATGTGGCCTGAATTAGACTGACCATCAGTGTTGTTATGAAGTAGTGACAAAGAACTTGAGATGCAAAGAGCTCTAGCGGCAAAGACACTGTACTCGTCTATGTTCTAGGATAATCTCTAAGCTCTAAGAAACTGTTTAGAAGCTATGGTGTCATGCGCATCTTGTTACAGAGTGTTCCATATACTATCCACCACCCTTTTTTCCGCCATCCATTTTCTCTGGGTTGTGTTGTATATATAGTGGTGGCAGGACATCTTGTCGTCACTCTTGGACTTGATTATATTTGGGGAAGGAGAAGCTCCTGCTTCAGATTGTTAAAATGTAATGTAATGTTTGACAATTTAAATATATTTTCCCTTTATTTAAATTTTTTGTTACATATTTCAAAATTCTCTTTCGGCCATTTCTTAAATGCTTTAAATAAAAATAAGATCTGATTTTTATTTATACGTGGTTAATTTGTAACTTAGTCGTGTCAATTATATCGATTGTTGAGATAATATTAATTTAATTACTTGCTCTGGAAAGGATCGATCATTGAACTTAGGATATCATCGATATCTTTAACTTTGGGAAATAATGTCAATATTGAATTCTATTAGTTACATATTTGTTATTTTGACCTTTTGTAAATATTTTGGAACTTATTAATTTGTCTTAACTTTACATAATGCGTAGAATGATCTTATTTTACTATGAAATCGTTAAGCTTCAACGTATGGTTAGTTAATCGTCTTTTGAGAATTTCTATGGAATATTTTATTACAACGAGATTGTTTAGTGTTAACCGCATAATGGAATAGAGGGTAATTGTTCAAGATATTTTTGGATTAATTCTTATGTTTTATAAGAAATGTATTTTGCTAGTTAACTAATGAGGATAACATGATTATGACAGTTAACTACACTTTACTAATGGAAGTCTTGACGTTATGATAAGGTTGTTGTTGAGCTAATGCCACATTGATTATGTTGTTGTTCTTTAATGCTGGCGCTCAAAATAATTAATTGATGTTTTTCTTTTAAAACTTCGCATATCGTCAGAATGTGGGAATTATAGGTTGTCGAAAGCTTCTTGTATATTTCAAAGATTATCTCTATATAATATATTATTATATATTTTCATATGATATTAACTTCTTGATGAATAAATATAAACTTAAAACTAGTTAATGCATGTATTAGTCTAATGGTTCATCATACCCATAGGTAGTGTATTTTTACATGTCTTTTCGTTTTACTTTAATTTTGGGATTTATACCTTTTCGTTAATGAGTTCTACGGGGTAGACCGTCCATATATTTACTTCCGGAACTGGTGTGGGTTGCGAGATCTGAGTTTCGAATGTTTGATCTCAGGCATTCAAAGGACAGAACTCCAATCGCTCACTCCTGTTGCCCCCTTTTTGCCCCCTTATTATTCATTGTTGTTTGGACCTTCTGTTTATTCCTTATTTAGTTAAGAAGGGTTCAAGTAGATCTGCAATTCCTCATCACATGACCTCGTTTCTTACATATCTATAGTGAAGATCATCTAATAATATTTTATTCCCTATTTTGTGGTAAATAGTCGGATTACACAATGTATATGGCCACTTCCTCTGCTTCTTTAAACGTCTTAGGTTTTTATAATCTTGTAAATTTACCTATTTCTCTAAAACAATCATTTATTAAAGAATCTAGGGCTCTCTGGTCAGCCTCGAATTTAATTATTTCATTCCGGACTGGATCATTCCCTAATGCATACGTATTGATATTAATTTTATCAACACTTTCCGCAAACTTTTCTACACTTTCTCCCTTCAAGTGTCTAATTTTGGTCAACTGCTAACTAAAAATATGCTAGTCTGCTTCTTTCTGGACCTATCCACTAAGGCTCTTTCAATACCTCAAAGTCTTAGGATTCTAAATATATTGGCTCTGAAATTGCCAATTCTAACGCTTCTCCCCCTGATCGTAATTTAGTTACAGCCCTTAGTTCTAAATCTGACCATCCTGATATTACTAAAACATGATTTATCTTCTCTAAAAACACCAAAATGTTCTCTTCTGGTCTCCCATGGAATACTGGAATAGTTTGCATCAATGAAAAATTCTTAACCGTTGGTATTAGTTCATTATCACTCATATTCTTCTGAGCCACTTCCAAATTAACATTTTACCCCCTAAGCTTCTCCAGCTCCCCCGCTAGTTGATTAATGGCAGTTTGTATAGAAACCTTCACCCCCATAACTTTGACTAAAGACATGGTAATTGTGTCTATGAATTCCTATTTTTGTTCTCCACTGTTCCTCTCTACAACTGGTGGTGAATCGCATTTGAATTGGATCTCCTCTGCTCATGATCCTGGTGTTACGCCCTCTATGTTAGCTTATAGTAATAGGCCACTAAAATACTACAAGGAAGGGGGGAGTAAGCTAACATACAAAATCATCGAAAACAGCATTAGCCAGTTTTAAAAGTGAGAATAATAGTTTATTGAAAACTATGACAACAATAATTCAAGTGGCCTTAAGGGTCAACCTGTAGTTGTTGGAAAACATTGTGCAATAGATAGTTACAACGAGAAACAAAAGAATAACAGTATGAGTCAAATTGACCATGTTTACTTTAAATAGTAATAGAAAACAAATAATAATCTTTACACAAGGTAACGAACAATGTATAACTTTATGGGCCCGAATTATTTGTTATTAGAAAATGTCTGAGCTTCTAAAGACAAAAATTGACATATAACTGAAACTGTTATGTTACAACAAACATTACATTTTAAACAAACGCAAGAGTTCTACTTCAGACCGTATGTCGAATCTCTTGCGGGAATACTTGAAACGGCATCATCAAAGTATTTTTGTAAATCGCGGCATAAATGACAACCAACAATGGTTACAGAACTAATATTTATTTTAGAAGACTTTGCAAAATTTAAAGTTAAGTTTAAATCAAACAGCAAAATTTACGTTACATAAATATTAGAAAACAAAAGTATGAATTTAAATGATTTAAATTTAAATTTTAATACACCTCAACAAAAATTAGTTGTGTACGAACAGCAATTATAAAATATTTACAAATGAATTAAAGAAGCAAGTGCCCAAGAGGCGACACCAAAATAATAAATTTTTAAAGAAATGTTCTCTATAGAAATACTCATATTTCAACCAAAAATTACAATTTTATCTCTGACGTCAACAATTTAGAGTCCTAATTTATATGACCTATAGCTTCAATATTTAAATAAGAATAATGAAGATTTACCCAGTTTCACAACTTTCCTGGTAGAGTCCATTTTCAGGAAAAATCGTCTCCTGACGATTTCAAATATTAAGAGTCCATACAAGTTACTAGATTAATAGTCCACCCTTGGTGGTGCAGATCCCAATAGTTCGCCCATGTTGGTGCCGATTCCAATAGTCCATCCTCGATGGTGCCGATATCAACAGTTAATGTTCTCTTCAGTACCGCCATATTATATAGCGTCTCGTTGCCAAGGCATACAAAGGGGGGAGAAGTTGAAACTAGCCGGTGACGTCACGTTAGTATATCGCTGCCTTCACTTGGATACGTAGATCATTTCTCTTCCCGCTCTCTGATTGGTCATCGCGTCTTCATCAAGATCACCCCAGGTATGTTGTTAGGGATCTTTTTAACTGGAGTCGCTGATGACGCAAGGGATCAGGCAATGATTTGGTGGTTGGTTCCACTCTCCGCAAGAGGGAAGGTAAATCCGAGCCCACGTCTAGAATATTGTCCCGGTAGTCACCCATCAGACAATTGTGACCAGGCAGACCAGAACATCAGCTGTTGAGACACCACGGCAGATTTGCCCCACTCGTCGAATTAGGACGTGTTGAAGTTAAACCAGGCTGTGCTAGCCAGAAGATTCAGAGGGTAAATACATGAACTGTTTATATAGAAGAGAGTTGATTGTGTATTATAATGTTTGTGTATAGCTTGAAAATACGTGGAACTAGAATATAGAAGTTCTATTCCAGGAGGCATAAATTAATGTCGACGTTCTTCGGAGTGGGTAGTATGAATCGAAAGATAATTTATGCTTGTAGGTTAACATGAGGTGGGGTGGGGTTGCTTTATTGTAACGTACTCAACTAGTACCGTTACACTGGTTACAGCATCCTCGTTCACCCAGCACGAACAAATCGTTGCACGAACCCCCGATCGCTGCCGAAGTACCAAGACTGGGTTGTTTGTCAAAGTCATTCTTTTCCGAATTAGTTCTGAAATAGTAGCGCTATTTTTTGATATAACTGTCAAAACCTTAAAATCCCCTTCTAGATCCAACTTCTGACAACAATTGTCACCACCCCCTTCCTAACATATCAGGATGGCTTGCGGGGTAGGATAAGGATAGCGGCAAAATATATTTGTAAGTACGTAATTTATAGACGGTCTTGGTTTTTAGTGTTTATCATAGCACTACCTACTAACTACTACAAAATATGATTTCATAGGAAGTTTACAAAAACGATATAAAGACTTTACTTAAGATTCCACGACAGAACTGTTTAGGCAAGGAATGTTTAACCTTTTGCACGACGGCTGCCCTCCAGCACAAGTACCTGATGACATGGTGTTCTATCCTGCGTAGTCCCAAAAACGCGCACAGTGACCCCTTAGTATAGATATTATTTTGTCAGCTCCGATAATACTCTAAAACAGAAACATAAATACTACACATCGACCTGGTCGCCAAGAACGCTGCTGACACACTGTTTTGAGTTGTCAGATCTTTCCTCCTATAGGTTATTAACCAATCAAAACAAGCTAACTAGAACAGTTCTGTCACGCACAAATTTCAACACTTATAATGTTAATTTAAACAAATACCCCAATTCAGGGCAGGGTGATCACATGCTGTTATAGCCGTAACTAACAACAGCTTTTCTATTTAATTCATAATAATGTTCTTGTATGTGAAGAAGTGAGGTTCGTGTCTAATATTGGTGCAGGTAACTAAATATATACTCGAAAAGGGTAAAAAAAAAATGCCTATCTAATACCTCTATAATTTCTTACAGGTGTCTTCTTTAAACCTGAAAAGCTAGCAGATGTTGCCAAACCTCTCGGAAAACATTTCGTGGAGAACAGGGAGGAGATTGAAAAGCCTTCAGTAAGTCTATTAAAAAAGGATGATAAATGAACATCAACAGAATGACTATCCCACACAGGAAGAGCAACAAGATGTGGGTGAGGACAGTAATCTGTGGATTTGAGCTCATTTTACTTTGACTTAAAAGCAAGGATATGTAAATTTATGTCAACAAGATGTCGAATATGACATTAATTTTTATTTGATTTTGTTGTTCATTAGCTACTTATATAATATTTTGTATTGTCTAGCTAAACTTATTTTTTCAAAATATAACTTTTGGGTACGTCCATGAGAAAGTGTCTTAAGGTCCAAATATTTAAAAGTTAGATGTTTCCTACATATTGTGTTCATTTTAAAGTATAAGAACTGAAGTTTTAAGTCTAAGACACTTTTTTTCATGGCTAGGGCCTATGGTTTTTTAAGACACCAAGATATTTTAGTTCTTAAAATTTAATATAGTTAATTTAAATGTTTCATATTTTGGCCGTTTACTTAAATGCAAAATTTTATATGTTATATAAGGTAGATGTCAAATTAAACATAATTTATTCTACTTTCAAGATAACTAAACCATAAATAAAAAGGCTAATTTAATTCATTAAAACGCTTTAATAATTAATACTTTGGTTGAGAAAAGGTGTAGTCTATTAAGATTTGCGTTGATTATTATCATTTTATAATAAATTTAATGTATAATGTTAACTGTGATTATTTTTGTCAAATCTGTTTTTTACTAAATCAATTCTAGAAATCCAAACAATAAAACTGGCCATGTCGTAGGCAAGTAATAATACAATATCAGAGTGGGGAGGTTTAAATAATAATTGAAAAGCAAGGATAGTTATTGTTTTGTTTTACGATCTTAGAACCACTTTACATAATATCTATGCTTTTTTAAGGTTTGGAATATAAGTATATTCAAGTAAAAATATATTGTAGTTCTGTATTATATTTAAGAATATCTGTCTATAGCCAAGGATACATGGAATTTCACAACCTATTGCGGTGCATTTATTTATATTCATCATGATGTCTCCTAAGAGAGGATTTCGCCTACATACAGTCAGGGTTTGATTTTCTTTTTAAGATACGGCCGGATTTATTTATCTCTGGAACCATTTAACCAATTACGCTGTGGTTTTTACTTTTGTACTGGACCAATATCCAGGCAGGTTTGAGCATTATTTGTGTATAATCAGGTGTTTCGGCGTGAGTCCGGGTGAAGGGTCAGCCGAATGTTTGTATACATTTATGGAACAACACAGTTACTGTGGGGTCGTTTCTATTAGTCTTTTGTGTATTTATCCAGGCATTTTTTAGTATAGTAATTATAATTGGGTGTATTGGTGTAATTCCCGGTGAAGTGCCAGTTGGATATTTGTCTATATCTATGAAACCACACAATTACTATGGTGTAGTTTTGATTATTCTCTAGGGTATTTATAGAGGCATTTTTTAGAATAATAATTATAATCGCACGGTTTGGTGTGAGCCCCGGTGAAGTGCCAGCCAGATATTTTTATATATCTATGGAACCACTTAACCGATTTAAATGTAGTTTTTTTTGTATAATATTTATCCAAACAAGTTTTAACATGATTTAATCATGTTTTGTGTTGTGAGTCTAGGTGAAGGACCAGCCGGATATTTGTCAACAACTGATTACGTAGTTAATTCTATCTTGTAGGATATCAACAGGGGAAATTGTAGTATAATAGACTTAGGTTTTGTGGTTCGAGTCCCTGTTAAAGTTTCGGATGGATGTTGTTTATATTTAATCTAGGATATTTATAACCACATAAGCGATTGCAGTGTAAATTTTTTTTCCAAATTGGCTCACGTAGTTTCTATATTCAGGCTGGTTTTAACATTAGTTTAATCAGGTGTTTTTCTGTGCGTCCCTGGAAATACTGACAGACCTAGCTATAATGAATTTTGTGGATCAGCCGGAAGGTGAAATTCCGTTCTTTCGTGAAGGGGATAGTAAAATCCAGAATGAACTATAGGAGAATATTTATAAGTAATATATTACCTATTTCAACCATATTTACTACTAATTACTGGGAGATAGTGATTAAAAAGATACAAATTAAAGGTGATGTAACCACATTTGCTTGGAGGGAAGTTGGGAAACGATTTAGGAAAACTTGTCTCAATATTCCCGGCCAGGACCCTGTTTCATCCATCACTGAAAATGGACCATATAATTATCTTTTTTTTTTGTCCGCATGAATACCAAAGCAGTATAATATACATTAGTTACCGTATTTCCTAGAATATTTATTTTACTTTGTAATTTTGTTTAATATAAGATATTAAATATTTTATTTTGTGAGTGTTTCGAGACAGATATCACACTGTCTATAATCTATTAAACTCAGGGCTTTCTTTTTTAAGTTGAATCAATAATGTTTTTACCACACTGAGATTTTCAACAACTCTCAGACCCGGCCCGGTGGCGTAGTTAGCTAACGCGCTAGTTTACTGTTTAGCTCGACTGACAAGGATGTGGAGATCGAGTTTCTAATATCGCTCGGGTGAACTTGGGTAGTTTTTCCTAAGTGGTTTTACACTCTTCCTCCACGCAAATGCGGGTTCCCTTCCTCTAACTTCAACATTTCCAATTCTTAACCCATTAGAGTAATTAGTACTTAGGCGTATTACCAAAACGGGTAGTAAGACGCGGTGCTAAAAAAACAAAACAAAAAAACCTAACATCAAAAATTGCTTTAAACACTCTTTCCTTGTCCTATTGCTTTAAGATTGACTATATGAAGGTTACCTAAGGAACAGTGAAGTTTTCCTGGCACTCAAACATATTATTGAATAGTTAGTTCTGTGTGTGCTGGCTGGCCGTGAATGTTCGCGTATAGAGTAAAATAGTTAAATGGCGCTTGTCTAAAAAGAGGGTTGGATCACATTATTCACTTCATCAAGTCATGCTTTAGCAAAATACTGACAGTTTCTAATGCAGTTAGCATTCAGACATATTCTAAACATTTATGTTTTGGAGTAAGCCAACAGTTATTACTCCTTCCAAGTTTATTTCAAGAACAAATAAATGATGTATTTTGTAGGCTTTATTACTACTTATATGTTAGAATTTCATACTCCTCAAATAATTATTGGTTACCTTATTATTATTATTATGATTATTATAAATGCTTTCTAAACCACGAATCCTATAAGATCACGATATACAGATTTATTCAACGTACAAATGGTGCGACAGCTTAGCTCAATCGATAGCACGTTTTTATACTGATTAGGGGCCACTAGGTTCGATTCCTGACACCGTGGAACTTTTATTTTTAGTGAAACATTTGTTTCTTCTTATAACCTGATAAGCTAATGGACGGAGGATGTTGTGTCGTTTAAAGTTTTAAGATAGTACAAAGTAGTGTGCTGATTTTATCACCCGGTTCAGAAAATGCACGTCAGATACCTCAAATAAATTTATAAAACGAAACATTAGAATGCTACGTGTCTCTCTAAGTGAGATCGGTTATAACTTATTGAAGAAAATAAGAAAACTTAAGGTGTACTTACTTATATTAAATATAACTTTAGCTTTAACTAGGAACAAAAATAATTAGAAAAAAACTTTCAGCAATATCTCTATGACTTAATAATCTGCGTTGTTTGGCTAGTTTTCATTTTTTGCGCATCTTTAATGTATGCATTATTAAGGATCAAGTGTGCACTTGTTGAAGGTTATTTGGATTTCGTGCCTAGGCTCACCATCTTCTTCTCGTTTATGTGGTTCTGCTCCATCGAAAGTTGTCGGCAGGCGGCATTCATGAGTAAAAGTACCGAGTGAGAATAATATATAAATATTTAGAAAAGTATTATTTGCATTTAAATAAAACCATTTTTACAGTATCAAACATTTGTTTTTAAAAATGCCGTTTGTTCAGTGTTTTCCCAACAGTTTTAAAATTCCGTTTATGATACTATTTTATTAATATTTTTTATATATATATTTGAAACTTTCACGATAAAAGCCTTTAAAAAATATCCTGCATAATTGGGTAAAAATAATAATAATAAAACGTATACCTACTTTTTTTAATGACTCAAAAATTCCGTTTTTCGTCTTTTTTCAAAATTGCTACTAACCCATTTCATATGGGCACGCTATCACTTAACTGCAACCCATGTTTTGGCTTGATATGTCTAATCGTTCAAATGTTGAGATCTGTGTGGAACCGAAAAAAGATATATAGCTTGAGTTTTTCATAAGAGTTCCATTCTTGGTACGAAACCCAAAAAATTAGTTGTGACTTTGAGTGTAACTTACGTGTGTTTATTTTTTTAAATTCTATCATAATTTGTATAGATATATTATTATATTTAAAAAACAATTGGATACTAACAATGTTTTATTCTCTTAAAGGTTGTATTTTTGTCGTTTATGAATATTTTAAATTTATTTGTAATAATGACCGAGTTAAAACGTAGACTACACGTTGCTATGAAGAATTAGTAATAACCTAAACCATTAATTTTCGTCCACATTTTTATTTGTAATCAGATATATATCTGATACAATTTAACATGTGTAGGCCTACAATCAGTTACAATAGTAATAATATGACAAATATGTTATAATAGTTATGACTGGGTCTAAAAAATTTACAAAAATATTTAGAAACATTTTCTTTACACATATTGATATCTTGGATCCTAACTATTAGTTAAAACCCAGCCGAAGTCGATCAATTTATCTTGAGCGTTAACAATACGTAGCACAACTTCATTCGTAGGGGAAGTAAAGTCGTCGGTCGAATGTCGATTTTTACATTTAAGAGAACCCTGTAAGGTGTGTGAAAATACCTTTCCCGGCAGAATTGGAATTCCCTCTCGCTATCGCTCATATATATTCTCATTTGTTGATATAATCACTCGGTGCATAAAGTGCATGTTAAATACCTCAAATAAATAAAATAAATAGACCATTAGTTAAAAATTACCTATAGTCTAAGGCTCTCTCACAGGAAGGTAATAACTATAAATAACTTTTTTGGTTAGCAAGTTTTGTATATTTTGTATACTAATTTATCAAAAAATTAATGTTTCTTTGATTTGCGTCTTATTTAACGTCTGGGAATTACCGACGCGTTAGCTCAGTCAGTAGCGTGTTTGTCTACTGAGCTAAGGGTGACTAGTTTGATTCTCGGCGTGGCCGAAAAATATCATTAGTAAAATGTGGGTTTACCTTTTCAGTGATGAATTAACGGCCGGGAACTGGAAAATGTTTGGCTTGAATAAAAATCTTTTCTTCCTTCTGATGAACGAATATACAATGCTGCCCATTTTTAATATCTTATTAGATTGTTTAAAATACAAACTTGGGAATTTTTAATTTTTGTTAACTTATATCTTTTCTGGTCTTATATAGTGTTTACAATGCACTAAATCTTATGGTATTGGCTAGAGCATGTTGATTTTTCAATTGATCTGTCTCATTCTCACTTATGGCTTTGATTAAATTAAAGTGGCAAAGGTATGAACGATACTAGTAATAACATTAAACATACGGCAAGTCTCTGTGATGAATGGAGAGAAGGTGTCACTTGTAGGGTCAGTTGGTGTATGCAGTTGGGTGGGCTTGACAGACTGATGTGCGGTAGTACCTTCTGGCTCAGTGAGGAAAGAAACAGGAAACTACCTCACTCCTCATTTCCCTAGTACACCTCTTCAGTGCTGCCTAGGCTTTAGAGCTGGCGGTGGAATTGTTGAGGATCCCACCAACCTTCGGGTTGAGTTAGGCTACATACCTGCATGTCTGCCTGTACACACATACATACATTTAATTTAATTAACTTAATAATCTTTAACAGATTCAAAAGAAATAGCTATTAGTAACAAAAACCTCTTGGTAAAAATTGAGTCTGATTTTTTTATATCTTAATATTTATTTTCTCTAAAAGTGCGCTGTCTCCACTGTATAGATTTAAAAGAAAAAATAACATGAATGGTACAAAACTCCGCACTGACTTTCTCACTCCATTGTTTAAAAACGGAGATATTTACTCAAAACTCCTAATATATGTGAAACAAAATTATATCACTAACAAACCGGAGATATTTTCAACATTTCATTAGGTTGTACTTATGGTTATCACATTTCTATTAAATTCCTCATTTATAAATTTTTTCCAGTTAAAAAGGCAAGTATTGACTATTGAATCTAAAATGATAGAGATAAATCATTGCTGTACAAACATTTACCCCAAGATGTTAAAGGAAAAAGTACACTTTTTGAGTGAGAGACTGACTTATTACTTAATCTATGGATTTAGAGAATTATTGCATTTAAACTTAAGTAGTATCTCTATACAACTAAAGCTCACAAAATTGTATTAAAATATTTGCTAATATTTCAGACACTATTGGTTTTATAAAGAAATATATCTAATACAAGTTTTTTTACTTTTAATAGTACTACAATTTTGCCTCATGAGTTATTTTGTATCTCAAATTGTTGCGGGGATATGGACATTTCCGCTTCTGTTAAGTAGGTGCCCTAAGTCATTTTTATGGAAAATGAAATCAGCCATTTTATTTTTAACCATAATCCACCATACATGGATACAAATTCTAATCAAAATCATTAGAGCCGATTTTGAGAAGATCGATTATTTCTCTTTTCGGCCTTTATTAAATTACTCTTAATTTTAGGGTTAAATAGACATACAGACAGACGATATTGCAAAAACCACTTTTTAGGGTTCAGAGTGAGGGAGGGGGGTGATGAAACGTTGACATCCATCAACATCTAAGGATTGATTTTTTTCTTTACGATCGCAAAACTTTACCTTAGTGTCCGAAAAGTAAAAAAATATACATATTTGTATGTAGTTTGAGAACTATTGTTTTTAAACAAATATGTTAGAAAATAACTTTTTTATTATAAATAGATCTACATATTTGCAATGATAAGTAATTTTTATATCTCAAAAAGTTACGTAGATATGATAAAGAAATGAGAATTTACCCATCAGACTGAAGCCCTTAAAGTCATTTTGACGAAAAATTATGAGTCGCCATTTTGTTTGTAATATTGACCAATGCTTAGAAATGAAATTTAATCAACATCGTTAGAACAGATTTTTTCTTTTTTCACCCTTCATAAACTACCCTTAATTTTAGGGTTAAATATACAATTCCAAAACCCCTATGAAAACCCTAGGTCCAAAGTTTTAGCCCTATTGGTAAAATAGTTTAGGCTCTACTCTAAGGTACAGACAGACGGCAATGCAGAAAATTTTTTAGGATTCAGGAGTCATGAAACGTTGAAATTCATCAAAATTTTAAGTTCGATTTCTTTGACGATCACAATACTTTTTCTACCCGTAAGGTAGCGAGAAAGTAACAAGTGTTATGATAATTAAATTCGCCTACAAATGTCTAAGAAACCAAATATAAGTCTGAAAACACCATGTAAATACTAGAACTAAAAAAAAAATCTATTAAGAATATAGAGAGATTTATGTTTTAAAAATGTTTGAATTAGAATGCCTAAGAGACAACACCTCAATTATTTTTGTCTATTTAAAAACTAAATCTTATTTAACGTGTTGTCGATATAGTTTGGGAAAACCTATTTTATATTATTTAGTTTCACAATTGCTTTACAGAATTATACCTTAAGTATTTCTTGTAGTGCATGCCACTCTAAACTCTATTTTTAATCAATATATTCGTATACCCGTTTTGGTGGCCGCATGGGCTATGGCGTCATTCTCGCAATAGACTGGATTCCCAATGTTGGGGAAATCGGAGTTTGAATCCTGGACAGCTCTACCGAGGGCGTTTTTACTAAATTGTTGTCTACTCTCTCTTCATGCAAATGTGTGTACACTTCCTCTCAATTCAACCTACATCCATAACACATTAGCGTAGTTAGTACATCGTGTCTAGCTGGAACAGAGAGACATGTTTTTTTTTAATTTCGCATATTTTAGTCTCCCCTTTAAATGATTTTTTACCTTGTTGATCAGGATCATGAGCTACAGTTGCTAGCTTAGGGGTGGCCAACATTTTTCTCTGGTGAGCCACTATTTACGGTGAATAACTTGTGCGTGGCACTTAGAGATGAAAATTTTCTGCAACGGTGGTTTGTGATGGAGGGGTTAAATTGTAGAGGCGACACTTAGAGCCTATAATACTTTAAAATATAGTGTGTTAAAGAGACGAGTGGGTTATAAGAAGGGGGAACGGGGATGGGGAAGGAGTAGAGACTAATGTTGAGCCAACCTTATAATTATTTGAATTAACTTATTGATAACGAAAAGTTGAAGTATAATTTATGACTACTTTTTTTTTTAGCACTGCGTCTTACTACAACGTTCGGATTATACGATTTTGTACTAATTACGCTAATGTGTTAGGTATGAGTAAGGTTGAATTTAGAGGAACTGCACCCACATTGGCATGGAGTGGAAAACCATTTAGGAAAACTGCCCTCGGTGCACTAGATCGGGATCAAACTCCAATCTCTGGATCATCCCTGTCTATAGCGAGAGTAGCGTGCGAGACTGTGTGGCCACCACCACCAGCCCCACCAATTATTTTTACTGTGATTATTATTATCCATTTAATCAATTGGAATTATTCTACATGAATAATAACTGAACATTTTCTGTTTTGGAAAATTTCTGTCTCACATCTCTAGTGGCACTCCACTAAATGTTTTTTTACTATCTGTTCAGGTTATAAGCTGTAGTACTATGGATTTTATCGCGACGCTCTTCGGGCGTCGATTGTAACACTGCGGATTAATTCCCTGATATAAGAATGCTGTGATGATGTACAGGTTGTCTAAAGCTCCGTGATCGAGCGCCTATCATCAC
>CABEEJ010000599.1:0-26448 GCA_901482245.1 Timema douglasi
TGACGAAGATGTTATTCTGACCCACAGTAGTGTCAGTCCAGTCAGTGGTTATGAGCAACCCGTGGGTCCGGCGTGGTGGTCAGATATATTGGCATTGAATACTGGTGACGAAGATGTTATTCTGGCCCACAGTAGTGTCAGTCCAGTCAGTGGTTATGCCTTTTGTAAAATATCTCTTCATTAGATGTGGGTAAACATTTATTTTTATATGTTTACATTGCGGTATAATTTATTGAAATAAATCAAATGATTAAAATTATGTAAAACTGCATTATTTAGGCAGTGGATTTTGGGAATGATCCTTGGGTGAGGGACTTGCTTGTTGTGAAAGCTTTGAGCATCATACAAGGAATAGTCGGCACATCCAACCTCGACAAACATCTGAGTATTGCATCATAACCCTGGCTGGAACGTGATGGCAAGCATTGCAGACATCCTAGAAATAGAAACTACAACGCTCCCATCAGTGGAGCTTAATTCAGCTGAGCTAGCTTATCTGAACTGTTACCATATAGCTTCATGAGAAGTTGAGAGAGGTCTCTCACAACATAAACACATTTTGTCAGACAACAGTAAGTAAATTCACACATGAATATCTTGTGAAGTACTTGAACATTAAGGTGGGGTGGAAGGGGACGCGAGAAAAGGCCAGTGTTTGTGTAGTTTTTATGGCAACACATTTTGTTTGGCCGAAATAAATAAAATATTGTTTCAGTACAAATACAGAGTTTGAATTTTCTTCACATGTTCCAGTTCCTGAATATATTTAATGAGCGCAGAGGCATTAGATGATAAACTTTTTAAATGAAGAGAAAAAGCTGTCACTAAATTCCATAACACCCTTGACAGATATTCAAGGATTGTTGAGGTCACCATGTGAAGACCATTAAATTATATGTTTGCGCTGGAGCAATATTTTATTTATTTTGGCCAAAAAATGGTTTTGCAATAAAAACTGCAAAAACACTGGCTTCTTCTCCACACCCCTTGCATCCCACCTTGACTGCAAAACTAGCTATCGTGCGTTTATGGAAAACAAAGGCTATAATCTAATCTTTATTAATAAAATGAAGTTTTTTAGTCTCTCTCTCTCTCTCTCTTATGGGCGTTGTGTAATAATTACCGCACGCAGGGGGCTGGTATTTTAAAATCACACAAACATGTGCACCTCAAAACTGGAATTTTAAATTCTAGATGTTTTTAAAAATGTATTAAAAACTGGACTAGAAGAAGTAAAAGGAAGCGATTTTTTTTCTGTTTGAAGCAAAGAAAATCAACAGGTAACGGTAGGGTACTTCTGCTAGTAACAAAGAAAATTGATATTTATTGAGCATTTTGATGCTTATTCTTACCTAATAGTGCCAGTTTATGAGCTTATTTTTTAATCTAAGTTTTTTATAACACATCATAATTTCACAAGCTCTCCGGTATATATATATTTAAAAAAATCTTTATCATAAATAAGACGTGAAGATGGTGTAACATGTATATATAACACCGAAACATGTCGTCATAGAAGACTAAGCCATTGTCAAATAAGAAGGGAATAAAAATAATAACAAAGAAGATAAAATATTCTTATGTTTTATTATTCCTTACCAAATAAATATGAACATTATTAAAAATATATTTGGTACAAAATAAATCAAATATTTCTTCAGCGTGTAGTTTAATTTTTAACGTATAGTAGTCTCAACGGTTGTTGGATATATATATGTCGTGAGGATATTGACATTTGATTGGAAACTTTTTTTAAAACTATTTTAATCACGTGATAGAGTTTTCATAAAACTACAGGATACCCACGAAAAGAATTGTTGAGCTTAGTATATGTAGAAAATTAAACTAAATTTATCTACTGAAGCAATATTTTGGCAAAAAAAAAAACTACAAAAAACGTGTTTTCTTCCATCCCGCCTTAAAGTTGTTTTATGACTATATTAGGAGCTTAGCTGTTTTGAATTATGCACGTTATGAGACTCCAGTAAGCTACTAGCCCAGACGTTCCAGAGGAATAATAAGCTACATGGTTAATCATGCTTATTCTTTCAGGAGGGGTCCGGGTACCCAAAACCTCCCCTCTTGGTTCGGGCCAGCTAAGCTCAAAAGAGCAGGGTTTAGTACCGAAGCAGTTTTACTGGATGTTTGTTTACCCTCCAGCTCGGTGTCTCCCTCTCTTCTGAGTGCTATTAGCCCAGGCACATACCATCCTGGTTACCTAGGTTAATATCTTGTCTCTGATTGATAATAATACCACTAAAGCGTACGATTAAAAATGTACAGATTCATATTTCGAAAATAGACAAGACTTGGATATATAATTGATAGCGTTAGTGGATGTAGATGAATAAAAAATAAGAATTAATACTTTAAAATAATTTTGGATAAATAAGATAATAACATAAAGAGCCTGGCAAAGCACACAATAAACAACATTAAAGAATTACAATTTTTTACACTATAAAAGTGACGGGTAAATCGTATTACGTGTTTAAATTTAATGAATATAGGATAATTAATATAGAGCTATTAACAATATAAATTTAATGAATAACATTAAATATTCATTTATACTTACGCAATAAAATGACAAACTGTTTTTAAATGGATAAAGTAACATATGTGAGAATAAAATAAAAATATATTTTACCACACAATAAAATGACAAAAAATCCTTTTCGAAAGTGTTTTTTGTCATTTGATCGGGTATATTCATATGCTATTTATTAAATTTATATTGTTATTAAGCCTATTTTGAGCATCTTATAACCATTAAATATAAACACATAATAATCTTAGTCAAGTCACGTTCATGCTGTAGAAAATTGTAATTATTTTGTTATTAATTGTGTACTTTACCAGGAACATTCTGTCACTATATAGTTCATCCAATATTATTTCAAGGTATTACTTCTTTATTTGGTCATCTATATTCATTAAATATAAAAAATATGTATCCAAGTATACCTATTACTATATTACGCTCCTTACTTAATTTCATATTTTAGAATGTTTTCTAAAATGCTATATACTTATTATGATTTATTATTCTTTTAATGAGATATTTTAGTTTTCTAAAGTTATTTAGTTTGAAATATTGAGCGTAATTTAAGTGTTAGGTGTTTGTTTGTATATAAATTAGTTTGTACACTTACTGTTGTGAAGTTTGTGTTTTTTAAATGGTATATTTTAAAATAAAAAATAAACATTTTATAGAATGGACAAACTACTGTTTGTAACATTTAAGAATAAATCAATGTGTTATATGAAAAGGTGGCAGTGAAGATTATTTTACCCTTTCAACAAACTTGGAAATACACATAAAACAATATAACTATAGGCTAGTGATTGAAGACTTGTTTCGACGTAATTCTACATCCACAGGTCTTCACGAAAGAAACCCAAAATAACTACTATGGTTAACCACAACACATACTAAAATTTAATATAATTTAAAGAATCAATATTATAAATGTAATGAACCTGAATAATTTAAATAATTTATTATGCCTATAATATTTTTATGTTTTATTATACTTATCGCTACAAGAGCTGTGTAATTAAATGTTTTATGACAATCATTAATTTATTATTATCTTAAACTAGGCCTATAATTACATTGTTTTATGTGTATTTCCAAGTTTGTTCAAAGTGTAGTATAATCTTCATTGCCATCTTTATTATAGCATATCGATTTATTTTACAATAGTATGTTAATATCGCCTTATTTAGCTTCATAAATGTGTTCCAAAAATCCTTGTTTGAGTAAAGCAGGGTAACGTGGAATACGGGGCTGGTTTCACAGTCAGACTAAGAACGCCTTAAGGCGATTGGCCCTTTTCATTTGGCGTGGAAATTCAGAGCCATGGGAACAAACTGTTATCTTCAAGAATTTTTATTGTTTAGCAATTTTGGTTTCAGAAACGATTTGTTCAAGAAGAGAAACATGTTGATTAAGCTATACCTTTTTATATACCCACCTTCTCTATAATTTTAAAAGTGATCAAATATCAATAATTTTGACATTTTTCAATAGAAAACTGCCGGCTGCATAACAAAAAATAAGAGAATGTAACACTTAATAAACATCGATACATAATCTTAGAAGGGGTGTTGAAAATATTACTATAAAACTTTCACTCGTCCTCGATAAAACCGATATTTTCCAAACACATAATT
This sequence comes from Timema douglasi, assembly GCA_901482245.1. Taxonomy (NCBI): domain Eukaryota; kingdom Metazoa; phylum Arthropoda; class Insecta; order Phasmatodea; family Timematidae; genus Timema; species Timema douglasi. The sequence continues at coordinate 4,180 of CABEEJ010000599.1, forward strand.
TTTCCTCAAGACCTGTCCGGTAGCTAGCGCCATCTACTGTTTCCATGATACATCTGTCCTTGTTGGTGCGGAAGGATACTTTGGTCGGTTGTGAAGCCACGCCACGCTTTTCACCCTCCCTCCCACCATCCCACAAAATAGGTTTTAGACTTGCAAGGGTCAAGGGCCAAGGGCCTTAAGGTGGTTGCCTGGCCAGCTGAGATAGGGCCAATCAGACGTCACGCTTAAGTCAAATTTGATAAAACTTTTAATAGTAAACAAATTTGGTCTTTACTGGAATAAACAAAAAACTATATTATACACCCCTAGATATATGAAATTCTCCACTTTGAAAAGTTCAAAAAACGACATATTTTTAGCTAAGTCTTCCAAGCTAATGTATAATTAATGCAAGTATTTGGGTCTAATTACCCAAGGTATTTGGGTAATCAAATATAAAATAACTTTTTTTAAATACTGAGAACGGGTAAAAAAAGACTAAAATAATCTGCTACTGTCTACAATTTTTTTATCACTTTGAAATAAGAATAAAAACATTGCCATGCAATCAAATAGCTTATAAGAGATGTGACCAAGTTTTGTACTATTACATGTTTGTAATAATTACTGTCCCCTTTATCTCTTGAATAAAACATATTTTAGACAAGTTTTAATCGGTTAGTTTTATATCTTGAAGCTCAATCGAAGGTATAATTTTTTTAAATGTTTATGTTTATAAAAGTGTTGGGAATGACTCAGAAAATTAGGAAGAGTTTAAGATAAAATATCCCAGCATTTACTTGGGGGCTGTCTATAAACTACGTAGGTCCCACGCATATACGGGGGAGGGGGTGTTAGGGCTCACTATGACCAAGTGTGATGAGGGGGTGGGGAATTCAGGTAATGAGTGACGTAACATTACAATTTACAACTAAGCGTATTTATTTTGAAATCAAGAGTGCTACTAATGTCCGTGCGTCGACCACAAGCGCAAATATTCAACCCAGGACAGCCCTTTAGAGAAAATACGGGAATACCTCAGTAAAATATTACAATGCAAAATAGACCATCAATGCACTCTAAAAATATGTTAACCCTATAACCTCCCCTGTGACGGTGACTAAGTGTAACGCTAACCTAGTAGTCATCACAATATTATTATTTTGTATTGCACATATTGGTGACCTGGTGGTCTAGGGGTAAGGTGTCAGACTTCTATGCTGGCAGCCGGGGTTCGATCCTTGGTCCCGGCAAAGATTTATTTGATTACCAAACCCTTCCTTCACCTCTGACAAGACATCTTGTGAATGTGAATGTGAGGAATGCCAGGCCTCCACCGTGGTTCGGATTCCACGTTAAACTGTAGGTCCTTCATTTCATCTCACAATCACTCTATCATAACACATGAGCGTAAGTGCGTATAACCCGAATGGGTAGTAAGACGCGGTGCTAATAATAATAATATTGCACATATTCGAAAAAAATCGCACAAACATTTTCATATAGTATATTAATATAGTGTGTGACAACATTTACAAAATATATTTTAATAGTTATGTATGTAGGCCTAACTGTAGTATCAAATGTCAAATCAAATGTTATGGGCAATTTTAATTTATCATAGATACACGATTTGATTACTAAAGTGAATACGAGAACTTGGACGATTACAATAATGTATCCATATGAAAGAGTGATGGAAAAATAAATATTCAAAAATGAACAACTTGGTATATTAAACTAAAAAAAAATAAAAAAATAAAATTAAGGCGTATATAATTGAACCGTACTAATTGTAAACGTTTTATGTAAGCCTACCCTCCTCACAGTGTACACAGAAAAATAATTGTTTGGGCTAGGGTTTGGTACTTGGTAGTTAGGAGTAGGGTGGGTGGCAAAGATCAGTAAACTTATAGCGTTCCACCCTTTCCTCGCTGGGTGACTGATGACAACAAAGTGCTACTGCGCATACAAACCAGCGCAACTATATTCTCTCTACTCTTTCTCCACTGTTCGTTTCTGACGGAAAGCTCCGCCCAGATACTCTGTCAAGTATAAACCCATTTGATTCCAAGAGTTTGTGAATTCCTGCTTGACTACTCTAGCGCCTTAAGTGCGGTGCTATACTAAATACAAGACGACACCTACCTAGAACATGATGGGATGGTCCGGTTTCATAGTCAGGCCTAGTGCGGCTCAAGTACGGCGCAACACTAAATATAAGACACCTATCTAGACCAGAATGGAATGTCTCGTTCTGTACTTGAAGCATACTTAAGCCTCGTTTGTATTGTAACACAACATGTTGGCCAACACGATCCCAACAAGCTGTGTTAGGGTTCGGCCAGACTGACAAGTGCGCAAGCGACTGGGTGGCCAAACTGGCGAGCGAGCGAGCGCGTAATTAGCAGAGGTTGATTCGGATCTGCAGTAGAATTATGTCTTTGAATGAGTAAATAAAAAACTTTTCAATACAATTATTTTTATTTAGTTCCTTACTACTTATTAGGTACTTACCATTAAATATATTACAAGAAATGGCCACTTCTTCCCCAAGTTTGTCTGTAAGATCCCGTCTTCTGAAATTCGCATGGTCTTCCCTCCACAAAGCTGGTCTTGACTTACCCTCGCTAATAAGGCCCTCTTTATTCACCTTCACCATGTTCACTAATCTATAAACACGCACCCTCTGAATACTTAGAAACACCTAGAGACGGTATGCGAGAACGTAGTGAATGCTTAGTGGACCAGTTGTGTGGTCCCGAGCACACTATCGCTCCACCTTTCAACCTATGATGACGCAAGCAAACCCACGTGGCATCCACTTCCTTCCGTGACGTAATTGAGGGGGAGGGGGGGGCAGTAGCCAGTGACGAGACGATTCGGTAACATTGCAAATATTTTTAATGTACTGAAGTGCATGCTTTAAAATCAAATTAGCCGCACCAGTGGCGGAATAGTGCGTTGCACTCGATAGCTTTTGAATGGAAGGCAAAGGTTCGAATCTTGGCTGAGTGAACTGAAGGTGATTTTTAAAACTTACTTATTGTTGTGGTTTTTTCATACTCTCTCCAAACTAATGGTGATTCTTATTTGTAAAGGCTCACTTTGATTATAATATTGAAGTATTTTAACATATCAGGTTTACATATATACATTCTATTATTTATGGTCTTCCCAATTAAATTAGGCCATTAATAGCAAGTGTGTTAAGCCTATCACTGATAGAAAAAAAATCAAATATGTCAAAATGAGAAGTTTCCCTAGCACTCAATGAACCAACATACAATAATATTGCCTAGCGCCTGTAAACTAGACTGTACCGGGTACAAGCGCGCGCGCGCTCGCTCCAGTCTGGCCACCTCCCATTGCAACCAATGTGTTCTATTTTATATTTTAGTCGCTCGCGCGCTCAGTCTGGCCGTACTCTTACAATATGAACGCATTCCCAACTTATTGGGGATATTGGCCAACATGTTGGTGTTGGGAGAGCCGGTCAGAGCCAACAAGTTGTGTTGGGTTGTGTCGGATCATTTGTTGGAGATAATAAACGACCAACCCAACATGTTGGCTGAGTTAGGAGGTTCTGCGCATGCGCTGGAGAGTCGAGCCAGTCTCTATCCTTAGCAACGCACGTGTTTTGTGGCTATACATAAGGCTCCCAAAAAGCGTAAAGTTGTATCAAATTTTTCTCCCAGAGTCGCAACATTTTTTCCCTTTCCGCTTTACCCCGTAAATGAGGATACAGAAGTGTAACTAAACATTATTATTATTATTATTAGCACCGCGTCTTACTACCCGTTCGGGTTATACGCACGTACGCTAATGTGTAATGGTAGGGTGATTGTGAGACGAAATGGAGGACCTACCCCAGTTTAACGTGGAATCCGAACCATGGTGGAGGCCTGGTATTCCTCACATTCACAAGATGTCCTGTCAGAGGTGAAGGAAGGGTTTGGTAATCAGATAAATCTATGCCGGGACCGAGGATTGAACCCCGGCCGCCAGCACAGAAGTCTTGACACCTTACTCCTAGACCGCCAGGTCACCAACTAAACATTCAAAGTCCACATATGATATGTGTACAAAGTTATCAAATCCACTTTGCAAATGTAGGTCATTCATTATACCCATGTAAGCACCTTCAATACTGCGTTTAGCCAAAATAACCTTCAAACCCCCAACCGTTTCTTAGGTTTTATTTTTTTCTGCAAGAGTACACTCCCTGTCAACACGATAAATGAAGAACGGCAAGTAATACGATGTTATCCATGGCTAGAAATGTGTAGACTGATTAAAAACTAGCGGACGGCCCAGGATGCTAGTCCAAAAAGTTGTCGACAATAAACGCATATTACTTTTCCTCATGTGTTTTCTCCCAACATGTTGGGTCCAACTTGTACATAGTAGACGAGGCTTAAGGCTGAATTTGAAACTGGCCCAGTATCTTTGAAAAGTATTTTTATTTTCATCAAGCCTATCAAACATATGATTATCTTCATTGTCCAGTGCATTCTGCTAGGAGTTTAATCAATGTTAATATATAAATATTAGCTCTTATACTAACGTCAAGATAGCGTAGTCTTATTTACTGGTGATGGGGATGTAGGAGTTCAAATCTAGGCTGGTACATTGATCTTATTTTTACCCGAGATGGTTTACCCTTTGCCTTAATGCGAACGCGGGTACATTGAATCCGAATTCTACCCTACTCATTCCTACTCAATTAGAATAGTTAAATATGTGTAAACCGGACGGGTAGTAGGACGCGTGGAGAGAATTATATAAATATTTCACAACCCGGATAAAATATAAATTCTCCCCTACAGGATATACAATCGTAATGAGGGCATTAACTTCCGCGACAAACTCACTGAAATGAAAGGTCATATTTCTTTGCAGATCGATGTGTGCGCACCCTTCACCCTGAAACAGTATTTGAGGAAAATGTTGTAGTAGTTGAGTTTCTATAGCAACTTGAGGGGCCCGGCCAGCCCTTTTTATTGAGCGCCGAGTGCCATGGTTCAAATAAACTCCTCCAGCAATACGGCAAATTTGAATTGGGACGATTTAAACCAATATTCAGTAGGTATTCAATATTGTAATTGCGTATAAACCGAACGGGTAGTAAGACGCGGTGCTAATAATACTAATAATAATAATAATTCAATATATCTCCAACATTAATGTGTTTGTCAATATTTTTAAAAGGAATACATTTATATGAAATCACTTGATTATATTCAATTTAAATTCTATGAATAGTAAAAGAAATAGACTATTTTCTATAAGGCCTATCTTATATATTATTTCTGTTATTAACGTTCCTTTTTCTCAACTAATACAAAGCATACAGCGATGAATAAGGTATCAGTGGTTAGGATTTTTTTTACCGACTTCTGACATAACATACTCAGTTTACGTTAAAACATATTGTTTGTTTAAAAATTTAAGTTAAAAGAAAAATATAACAATAGTTTTGTATCAATCACCGAAAATAAACTCTCTTCACTGATTTATGTATACACTTCGCAGAGTATTTAATTTCAACAACCCAACAAAAGCCTATTTTTTTGAGGGGGTGGGGGGGGAGAGGTTCAATGCTCGAAAGTTTCGCAAGGGTTTACTGGTACTCTTTAATACTCTTCAACCTTGATCTGTGTAAATTATTATACTAAATTTTATTTTGAATCGATATAATACATTTAATATGGCCATAGGTGGATGAATGGTCTAAGGCGTCACTGTCACGATAGACTGGACTGCTGGTGACGAGATCGGAGTTTGAATCTCTGTCGAGTAGACTGAAGGTGTTTTTCCTTAATGGTTTTTCACCCTACCTCAACTTATAATTGGGTACACTCTAAATGCAACCTCTCTCATGCCAAACATATAAGCCTAATTAGTACAGATGCATATAGTCTGAATAGGTAGTGAGAAAGAAACACATGGTTAAGACTTCCTAACATATTTGATTCTACTGGAGCTTGTTACTTGTTACTACCCCCAACCTCCTGTTACTACCGGGCTGCACGTATTTATATCACGCTAATGAGTTGGGGATAGGGAGGTAGAATTTAGAAGAGGTATATGTGTATTTATGGAGATGGAGAGTGGGGAGATATTTAGCTAGTTGTACTTTCTGGACTGATCAATAGAACTCAACTTAAAACTAACTACTCTAGGACATACACACCACCCAGTCCCCTGTCCTTAAGTTAATTATTGTAAAAGGGGAAGTCCCAGTCACCACACTAGTGCATTTTTCGTCATTGCCAAGAGCTGTCTCAGCACAAAGACGTGCTTCCGACTGCACTATCAATCAATCACTATCAATCAAGCTTACAGTAGGCCTAGATGAATTGGAAATGTATAAAGTGTCCTAGGAGATACTCCCCACACAGTAGGCCTATATATTAGTACCGGTAGGCTATACAAGTTAACCTATTTTTTTTCTACATATTGTAATTTTGACAGGCTTTTAACATGGGTATCACTGAATTTAACCAATTTTTTTTTAAATTATAGAGAAGAAATCCTGGCAAAATGCCTCAATATTCGTGACATATATTTAAAAAAAAACCTGTTGAGTTATGTAGAAAATTAAATTAAATGTTTTTAATGAAGCAATATTTGATTTATTTGGACCAAAAAGTGTTTTTTTGTCATAAAATTCTAAAATATGAACCTTGACTCGAGCTACCATCCACCCCCACTTAAAAGTTGGCGAATAAACTAATTTATCAAAAACAAATATTATTTAATACAGGTACTCCTAGTCTAATATATAAAAATATGGAGGTATACGAGCTTGTTCGCATACGACCAACTAATAGTTAAAATCCTCTGTAGCTCTTGTTAGCCTATTTGAAGCCTAGATCGACTAAATAAACTGTTTATGATAATATTTTGCTTAGCAGTCGAATGGCAACTATGCGTTACTAAGCACCAACTCTTCCTTTTCTCTTGTACTGTGAAGTATAGTGAACATTATATGATGGTCTGGTAATTAACTTTTACAAAATACACGATCGTGGGATGAGGACTCACTTTCGATGTACAATTTCAAATATTTCGATCAAGCTGTGAACTGACCGTTAACTCAAATATTTTTCGAAATATATTGGATCTCAATATTTGGTTCATAATGATTATTTTTTGTTACATAGCGGAGATGTCGATGGTAGATTAAAAGCACAGCCATTTTATGACTGGTTTTAATGGTAGAATTTGTACATTTCCTTTATTTAAAACTTTCGATTCCAATCATTTCAAACACTAAAAACTGTACAAATAAAATAATTAAACCATTGTTATTACTAGAGGTTTTAAAACTTAATCATCTCCACGCATCACCATAATTACAACAAGCGTTTGTTTCCAATTTTTTTTTCCAGCTAAAACTATTGTATTTTTGTCAAGGATATAAAATCTTGAGACGATTAGCTTCAATTTGAAAAACAATATTTGAGAAGAATGTGCTAATAAAATCTGGTATATTCTTTGGTGATGACATTAATACTTAGCACCGCGTCTTACTAACCGTCCTGGTTATACGCTTATATACTGTTTATACTAATGGGCTATGAACTGGTAAGGTCTATTATAGAGGAAGTGAACATGCATTTGCGTGGAGGGAGAGTAGAAAACCATTTCGAAAAAACCACCCCAGTTTAACCGAGTGAGATTCGAGCCTCTATCTCCCAGTCCTCGGCAGTCTAGTTCAACACGAATCTAGCGCGTAAGCTAACTACGCCACCGAGGCGAGTCGTGATGACATGCATCAGTGGGCCCACGGAATCCTTCTAAGATTAATACAATTTGGTTTGGTGATGATAGGGAGCTTAGAGATCGAATCCCGGTCGAGTGTGTTCTGAGGTGTTTTTTCTTAAATCGTTGTTTACATTCACCACACGCAAATGCAGGTACAGTTCTTCTAAAACTATACTGTTCTCATCTCTTCTCAAAGAGTATGGATAAGCGGATATCTCTGGCGTGTAGTAAGATAAAAAAACACACAAGAAATCTAGTTTCTGAAAAAAAATATTTCCTGAATGTTTGTACTTTGTACTGTAGCCGAAACATGAGCTATAATAACTATTGCATCTATAAAAAGTCACCTCATTATAGAACCAAACAAAAGTCGCGATAAGAAACTGTTACTATCCTTATATGTGTGTTACATGTTTGATAGAGATACACGAGGGACCAAACAGACAGACAGATGACCGGGCAGATATAGTGTGTCCATTATTCTCTTGAATATCACATGGTACCACTTAAATCTTAGACCAATTGACCATTGATGTGAGTGAATTATAAAACATGAAACCTTGTAGGCCTACTTTAGGAATCCTGAAGATGGGGAGAATCAACTTTTGAGAGCCTAATGGCTGAAGCCACCAAACCACTGTTTCAAATATTCCTAAGTCTAGTGACAGAGAAATTTGGGATTTTTACAAAGGCTATTCTTTGTATATGTTACAGGAAAAGTAGATTGTTAGGGAGAGGTGACTCGACCTAGGTAAAGTCGACTCTTACTAAAAGTATCAGTAAAGGTTGATTGAGAATATACAGATCAACTTTTGCTAGGAAGAGTTAACTATGCCTGCTGTGGTTTAGTAAAAGTTGATTCCGCGATGTTGCTCTCCACATGCAACTGTTTTGAATATCCCAGCTCTATTTTCTTACTGTTGTTTTCTTTGATCACTCATTCAGATGTTACTCTCCAGTTAGGTTAGGTTAGGTTAAATCTTTACCTTGCTGTAATAAATAATACATATATATATCTCTCTTTGTATTATAAAGATTTTGCTTTTTTATTTGTTTTTTATTAGGTAGTAGACCGTTTCCTTGCAAAAAGTCAACTTTTACTAACTCAAGGTAGTAAGAGTATATTTTCCCTAGGTACAGTCAACTCTTGACTAGTAAATGTTGATCAAAATTCATCACTTTTCGCTTTTAATCAACTTTTACAAAAAATACCAGTAAGAGTCGACTCTTACTGGAGAATCTACTTTTCNAGCAAGTCTCACGTTTTTTACTATGATGCAAGTAACTAAAAACAAACTAGTGAATTGGAATCTGACACACAGTACAAAGGAAAACAGACAAGCTACGAGATACACCTTCACGTATTCATACTGTACTTAAGTCATATGAAATACGTCACTAATTATTATTAGCACCGCGTCTTACTACCCGCTCGGCTTATACGCACTTACGCTAATGTGTAATGGTAGGGTGATTGTGGGATGAAATGGAGGACCTACAGTTTAACGTGGGATACGAACCACGGTGGAGGCCTGGCATTCCCCACATTCACAAAGTTGTGATTAATACACGTCTTGTCAGAGGTGAAGGAAGGGTTTGGTATTCACATAAATCTGTGCCGGTACCGAAGATTGAACACCGGACTCCCAGCACAGATGGATGAAGCCTTACCGCTAGACCGCCAGAACACCCTATGTCACTAAGGATAGATATTATCAAAATTTTTAAAATAACAATTATATAGTAAAATGTTATCAATATTAAGCACAGCAAAAGTTTTTTTTTAGCGATCATTCATATGAAGATAGGACTATACATACTAGGGGAAATGTAAGAGTGCAAATAGTTATTTTTACTTTTACATATATTGTCATGTTTAAAAGTGATCAATATAATTTGACAGGGTTAATGAGTTTAAATGCTTACGAACAATTTTAACTATCAATAACGATATTGAATGCATGCTATTACTCGGTCAGAAAGTTGCTGACATCTCGTCTGCTGTCAAGGAATGTACAACTCAGAATATACAAAACATTAGTTTTACCGTCCTGTACTCGTCACAAGACATTGTTAGAATAATCGACACTCTTATATTGGCAGGGCAGGCAGTGCGAATGGGGGTTTCTAGACAGCGGTTCCCAAACCCTTTCTCTGAGCCGCACTTTCGAAATGCTCCTGCCACACCAAATATTCTATTGATAGGAAATACATTCAAAACCAAGAGAGCAATTCCTAACGGCGCTTTAATCATGGCATAAAGCACAACTACTTTATAATATTATCATGAGACATCAACAAATTATAAAACCATGAAACTGCATAAACACACTTAGAAAATGTACTGTTAATTTATTGAGAGGTGTGAGCTTGTTTTTGTTCGGTAATCTCATTTATATTAGTTATCATCTGAGATAAACTCACATCTTATCACTGACAAATAAGGTGTTGATAATTACCAGAAGTGAAAATACCTGTTCACAACAATATTTCTCTTGAAGAAACACGTGGATACTCTTTATGCATGTAGGTACATCCAAAAAAGAGTCCAGTGCCATATTCCCGCTTTTAAATTTCAAGGTGCGATCACTCTAAATACAGGCAGTTTCCACCTACGCATCTATAATTCATTCACGAGCTAAGTTTACCTGGATGACAGCTCGAAATGTTACTAGAAGTATCCCCTAATATATCACTACGCCAACAGCTGACATCTATCACTTTGGATGACTGTAATGAAAACAGATAGTAATATATTAATGTGATAGTTAACCACACCAATTTAGGCCAATATTATTTATATATTTATTTGAGGTCGTACACAAAGTTTATTTATAGTTTTATTCCCCTTATAAAAAATATTAACACCACTTTCACAAAAACTTCTAACGAATATTGCTTCAAAATGGCGACTGACGAATCTAAACCATGTGGTTGAACACGACGGCAAACAAGTTTTTTACAATGATGAAGACACGCAGTTGATGAAAATATTTTATTCAGTTAATTATTTCAAAATAAGATAAAATAATCATAAAATAATGTATTGTATGTAAACAAAATGACAACAATTTTCTCTTTTACAAGTAAATACGATGCCTGTATTAAAAGGTATTGATTATTATTATTATTATTATTATTATTATTATTATTATTATTATTATTATTAGCACCGCGTCTTACTACCCGTTCGGGTTAATACGCAAAAAGGTATTGATGTGTGCACTATATTACACAAAATCAGTAACGTTCCAAAACGAAAAATAAGCAATTTTAATTATGTTTAAAATATTGTTTCGAGTTGGATAAAAAGAAATTATTTAAAAAAAATGAACTAGTATGAGAAAACTAAGTTTACGTTATTTTAAATGTAATATATAACAGATAATTAAAGATCTTTACATTTATAACAAAACTGTGATCTTTTACATGTGTTGGCAACCCAAAACCTAAACATATGATTTTCGAACTAGTCATCCAGCTAAAAACCTATCGTGAACGGAATATACTGTCGGATTTGAACAGTTGTAATTAGCTAACGGATCTCTAACCCAGTATAATATTTCTGTAGATAAGGAAGGGAAGTACTGACCAATCTTTTCTACTAGTGTTGAATAATTTCCCTGTACGAGGCCGTACAATTTATTTCTCGTTTTAAAATATTTGACACGTGGGGACATTTAGCTTTTGGAAGACATCGCATCTAGGGGTTAAGCCTTCCAAGCCAGCACTGAAGATTATTTTAATGCAGTCAGTTTGCCTCCTGGGAGGATATTGTTATCTTGGACTTGCATACTGGGGCTAAGCACATTAAACCAGGAAAATATAGCTGACAACTATGCCAGCTTTGCAAACCAGTTATTCTCATCCAGATGGGGTTACATTGGGTTTCCGTCTTTTCCTGAAAATGGTCTTAGTTCATTATTCAGTTCCAAAAACAGATTTAGAACTTTGCCGCGAGACAGCCAGAAAACCCTAGTGTACACAATTAAGCATTTATTCCATGTCTTTATGGAGTTGAGAAAGTAACAATGCCTTAAACGGTTTTACTTTGATCAAGTTCACAACGCGCACTGCCTGATCTAGAATCAACTTGAAATCAGCTACTAGACTCTTATATTTTAATACAAAACAAATCACTACTACATTCAACACCACATAGAANATATATATATATATATATAACCCGCCTCGGTGGCGTAGTTGGCTAGCGCGCTAGTCGTGTTGAACTCGACTGCTGAGGACGGGGAGATCGAGGTTCGAATCTCGGTCGGGTGAACTGGGGGAGGTTTTTCCTAAATTGTTTTCCACGCTCCCTCCACGCAAATGCGGTTTCACTTCCTCTAATTTAGCCTTACTAATTCTTAATCCATTAGCGTAATTAGTACTTAAAGCTTATAACCCGAACGGGTAGAAACACGCGGTGCCAAATAATAATAATAATAATATATAATACATAATTATTTATTAAGAACTTTTTTGGTCTAAATAAATTAAATAATTATCTAGTAGAAAAATGGAGTTTAACTTTCCACATAGAGTGAACTTGACGTTGTTGAATATTTGTCAAGGATGTCCTGGAACTTAATGTCAATTTTTTTTTCTTATTATTAAAAAATTATCATCTAATGCTCACAACAGATATTAAAGAGCTAATGAAGCCACCATGCGTAGAAAATTAAATTATATATTTTTACTGAAGCAATATTTTATTTATTTTGGCAAAAAAAATAATTATTTGCTATAAAAAAACACAACAATACTGCCCTTAACTCGCATTCCTACTCACTCGCCTTAACACAAGTCGTTATAATAATAGTGAGGTTATATCTATATAATAATAAAACTACTATATTATAAATAAAATAATGAGCTCACAACCCAGATGTGTTCCCCACATATCCTGAGTACTCCACACACTCAGCCCCTAGACAAGTTAGTGTCGTCTGCCCGCAACACCCGGGATGAAGTAAGTACACATACTAGGGAGTTACAGGAACAGCACTAGTCTACCTTTGCTTTCTGCACTGAACTTTTGTCTAACGAGCTAGAAAGATCCTGCCACATGCCTCCCAAGGATTCTTTACATTCCACAGTAAACGTGGGACCCCATCCAAAGAAAGTTGTGCAACTGATTTTAATCACGATGACCTTGGCCCGGTTTAAACCCGTGATAATTGGGTCCTGAGCCAAGCCCTTAGCCCCAAGAGCACCTAGGCCGTCATGTTATTTATATCATAGTTACAAACTAGAAGAATATATTAAACATTACATTATTATTAATTGTCTTACTGTTTTGGTGGCTGAATGGGTTTAAGGTGTCACTCTTGCAATAGACTCCCGATGACGTGAAGATTGGGGTTCGATTCCTGGTCAGGTGTACTGAGGGTGTGTTTTACTAAATGGCTTTCTACTCTTCCTCCACGCAAACGCGGGTATATATCTTCTGAATTAAACCTTTCTCATCTCTAACACACTAGCGTAACCCGTACATACGCGTATAGACCTAATGTGTAAAAAAAACTCAGGGTTAAAAAAATTAAAATTATATTAATCTGTTAAAAATATTAACTATAAAAATAATCATAAATAATACTTAAATTATTCTTATTACTATTAAATAAACTGCTACATATCCTCAATGTATAAGTTTAAAGAATGAAATAATTCATAATAATATTAATAACTAAAGTTCTGATTGTTAATATTAAATAAGAGAGATTGACAGGGTTAAATGTATGCAAACAAGTGAGATTCCGACTTAGAGGCCTGTGTCTGATCCATATGGTCTACACTGAAAATTTATCCGCCTTGACATTTTATATTAGATTACATAATTCGAAAATGTGGGTAATTGTTACATTTGGATTTGTAGTCACTTTATGCCCCATATTGTGTAAAGCACAAATTGCAACTGAAACTGTAACACCGTCCTCACCATGAAATCGTGGATAAGAAATGTTGGGAAAATATTAATAAAACTTGATTGTTTAGTAAAAACAGCATAAAAAGTTGTAAAAATTAGTCTAATTTTGAGTGAGATTTCTATGTAGACGTTATTACGTGAACAATCTATTGCGGCACCACCTGCTGTTGGCAGCCTTTATTTCTACCGTTGATTGAGTGTTGTGTTGGTATTACTTCTGCTATAAGCTGATCTGTCAAACTGACAAGTGAGGGCTCATTGGGGGACATGACACTTCTTTCTAGGGATACTTTCTAGCAGAGCTCTTTTAGTACCCTGAGAATATGTACTAGTATCTTGAGAGAATGTGCTAATATATTGTTAATATGCGCTAGCATCCTGTAGGTATGTAGCTTTTAGTACCCTGAGAATATGTACTAGTATCTTGAGAGAATGTGCTAATATATTGTTAATATGCTCTAGCATCCTGTAGGTATGTGCCAGTATCTCATAGACATGTTATAGTATCGTGAGAGTATGTCCCAGTATCTTGCAGATATGTTATAGTATCGTGAGAGTATGTTCCAGTCTCTTACAGAGATTTTTTTAGCATATTGAGAGTATGTACCAGTATCTTGCAGAGAGGTTTTAGCATATTCAGGGTATGTATTATTATCTTGCAAACATATAGTATTAATATATATCATAGTTATACTACATAGTAATTTAACCTATATGTTAGTACACTAATATTTTGTGTATACTTACCAGTATTGTTTGGAAATACTGGTACCTAATGTATACTAATATAGTTTAATCCTTTACTGATATATTTCATAAATATATTATGTATCTTTCCTTTACTGATATATTTCATAAATATATTATGTATCTTTCAGAATTGCACTGTAATTTTGTGTGTATATATATATATATATATTGGAAATGAAGAAATATATTTTAGAAATGTTTGATATATTAAAAAAAAATTACTAATGCATTTAGTAAATGTACCAATGACTTCAAGATGTAGCAACATCCTCAGAGTATAAAATATAGCATTTCAGAAGCGTGCTAAGTAGTATCCTGTGTTTAATTAAATTCCGAGTGGTTGCTAATTCCGGATCCAACTAGTTATTTAAACTTTGAACTCCCTTCGTCATTTTTTCTCCTTAAAATCTAATTGTGCTTGTTATTTAATATGCCCATATTTTACCATAATATTTTTAAAGAAAGTGATGGAAATAAAAAAAACTGGTTGATACATCTTTAAGAAAATAGAGAAGGAAAGTTAATCTAGCTATACAATTAAGGGCGGAAGGTGGTTGAGCATATATTGAGAAGGAGCCATGAATAAAGTGGTAAATAAATAGGAAATTATAAAAATAACACTATTAATGAGAATAAGGGTGGAATATGGGGTGAGAATAGAGAGAAATTAGTAACGAGGGTGTGGGGGCTTAGACAGAAACAGAGAATGAGGGAGAAGGAAGATTGAGAGAAGGTAAACATATAAAGTTAGAGCGATAAGAAAATAAGATAGAGAAAGTAGATATATACTTATAGAAAGAAGTGAGAGACTACATTATTATTATTAATATTACTATTACTAGGTGTTTTGTCTTACAATAGGGCCTTTATTTTTCTCTTTGAACCTAAACAGTCAATGCACCGTGTTCCCTGCTTCTTCCTTAAACTCCCAGAATGTTCTTCTTTCCTTTAAGTCATCCAATATTTTAATTATCCTTTTTCCTAATCACCTCTTTACCTCAACATTTCCTTCTATGCCGTCGTGCAGAGGACAGTTTCTCTTGAGGATGTGTCCGATCCACTATGCCTTGAGTCGAAGAATCACATCCAAAATGGATCTCTTCTGACCCACTCTTCTTAGGACGTCTTCATTTATCACCTTGTCTGTCCACCTGATCTTCTCAAGTTTTCTCCAGCACCACACTTCAAAGCTCTCCAAGTATTTCTTATCAATCCATACACATATAGAGAAAGAAAACTGTTGGATGCATATTTCAGTTGGATAACTATTATAAAGAGGAGAGAGATAAAAAATAGTTAAGAAATAGAAGAGAGAGAGAGAAGAAGAGGAGAAAGAGAACCAAGGAGTGGTAGTATGCCATCTTTACTAAGTACATAAAGACTGAAGAGAATTGTGTAAGAGAGGAACGAGATGAAAGGGTGAAAAACAATACAATGAAGAGAGGGGAAGTGAAGTTAAGGAGAGAAAGAAAAAATAGAAGTGAAAAGAGGTAAAATGGCTTAGATGGATTGGGCACAGAGAATGTTACCCCTTGCTATTACCAACATTTTCCCTCCTAAGGTAGATTGACCTAACCCAACCTGGCCTAACCTAACTTTGCTCCCTCTCTCACTAGGAACTAATTTTTACCTCGGACCTACTTTATTATTATTTGCTACATTTTATCACAAGGTGCCCACTCAATCTGGTTACATTTAATAAAATATCAAAGGGAACTTAAACTTAACCAATAAGATTTACATTAGGTTTATGAGACGGGTGACACGGTCAAATGAGTCACTGTGTGTCGTTCTAGATCGCCTGCTCTCAGTCAGTTAGATAGGGGACACATGGAACAAGATTGAGNAATTGTTCTTATGATCGTGTACGTAAATCGCCTGGTGTTTGTAGAACCTTTAAGGCCGGGATGTTGTGGCGTAATACGAGCTATGGTCGTCTCTCTCGGGGAAGTCAGCAACATTATAAAGCAATAACTTGTATGATAGTCTAGAATAGACTATTTTTATAATTTATATGATAGTCTAGAATATATTATTTTTATTAAGTTTTAGGTGTCTTTATTGATTTGTCCAAGGTATTTGATACAGTAGACCATATCACATGCCTTCCTAAATGGATTTATTCGAGGGATCAAACTTTTCAAAGCTATTCGTCCAAACGATTACAACCAGTTCAAATAAACGTATCTACATGATATAGAAGATCTCCCCATTACTTCTCTATCTTACACCAATTGACGGTGTGGCTGGTTTTGAAAACTAAGCGTCAGACAACATTTCTAGATTTATTTCTATAAAGAATGTCAGCCTAGAAGAATCGCGTGATTGTATAAACATGCTTGTATTAAACCGATTTGACCGAAAATGTACAAGTAAATGAGCCCATAACGAGGGCTCTTTACTTATTTACTTGATATGGTAAATATAAACTGCTACATTTCGTATAGTCATTCCCAGAGAGTCCTCCGTGAACAACACATATTGCGGCATGTCCTTTATACTATTACAATGCAGTTTATGTTTAATAGTGCCGCTTTTATATCTAGATATTTTGAGATAGATTTATTAATATTTATAAAACACCGTATGCATATTTAAATATTGTTTTCTGTAAAATAAAGTGACCGCTCATTTCCTAAATCTGTTGTCCAATATTGTATTTAACTATTTTTTGGACCTTGATCTTATTTCCAAACCGGGATATATCCTTGTAAATGTTCGATACCTCCTCAGTGCAGCCTGTTGAATGCGGGGATGACTCGCCTTATTTGATACCATTAGAGAGGTATTTCCCTAGATTTTATAACTCATGTTCAGATAATATTTCTTGCCTCAAGACATTTTATGACCGTACACGAAGACTTTAATATAGTTTCCCCTCACACACATTCCGTGGTTTATGGGCGTGTGTGGCAGTTGGGACTAGAAACACGTTCTCATTATTTGGTTATAAAAGATTGAATGAACTACATATATGATTACGAAACATAGGTTTACAGCCGAGTGCAGTTATAAACGTATACATATTTCCTACATATTATGGAAATGAAGTAATATCCAGTTTAAGTTTCCTATAGTAGATAATGCTACAGAGAATACATTCAACTTTATAACTTTATCCACACACAAACAATATTGCAAACCACTCATAATTTATTAATAAAAATGTACATTTTATCAACCTTATTTTTCATTTAAATTATAATTTTTAATTAAAATGCTGTAATCCTATCTAAGCCTACAGCGATGAATAAGGTATTAGTGGATAGATATGGTTTGTTTTAAATTTAAGTTAATATATATATATATATAGTAACTTAAATTTAAAACAAACAATGTGTTTTAACGTAAACTGAGTATGCTATGTCAGAAGTCGGTAAAATATCTATCCACTAATACCTTATTCATCGCTGTAGGCTTAGATAGGATTACAGCATTTTAATTAAAAACTATAATTTAAATGAAAAATAAGGTTGATAAAATGTACATTTTTATTAATAAATTAATATATATATATATATTAATAAATTAATATATATACAAGCGAAAGCCCTGACTGACTCATCACTAATTCTCACACTTCCCACGAAGCCAGAGGACTGAAATTTGGCACAGGCGTTCCTTATAAGCTATTTAGAAAAAGTAAAGATGTTTCATTCCGATGTTTTTTGATTAAGGGGGTGAAGTTGGGGTAGCTACCCAAATTAACAATATTGCTTTATAAACAGTTTTGAGCGTTTATAAGGTAATAATCCGATACGTTTGTTCTAATAATGCCTTAGAAAAAATATATCCATTATTGTAAACCCCGTAGATACTTCTAAGGGGTGCAAAAACTCGCCACGAGAAAAGATACATGGTCACCTCCTCGTGGTGTTTTTAGGGTAGCGCTAAGAACCATTCCATTAAGATTAAAACCAAAATTCCTAATTTTCATCCAAAAATAAATAAGAACACAATATCCCGTGAGAAGAATGGAGATTCAGCTAGTCTATATTAACATTTACTACTCACAGAGGTAAAGTTTAATTTTGATTAAATTTATCAATTATAATACTTCATAGAGATAATAAAATATTTGGATTAATGTAGTTAAAATAGGGCTTCATAATGTTTTTCAAATCTATACT
This sequence comes from Timema douglasi, assembly GCA_901482245.1. Taxonomy (NCBI): domain Eukaryota; kingdom Metazoa; phylum Arthropoda; class Insecta; order Phasmatodea; family Timematidae; genus Timema; species Timema douglasi. The sequence goes on from CABEEJ010000599.1 coordinate 22,738, forward strand.
CTTTTGGTATGTACAAAATTGATTTAAATTGAGAAAATTCGTTTAAATAAAGTAAATTGTTTTGTTTTGAAATATTGATTTTTAGGAAATAAGTGAGGTGATCATCTAGTTTTTTAAACTCAATATAAAATTACACATGTACACTTATTCATTTTAAATATTATATAAAATTACATGACTTTTAGAATTAGCTTATTTAATTCAATAAGTGACAAATAAAAATAAGTTGAATTTGTACATTGTAAACTAATTTAATTGTTTGTTTTCTTGAGTGAACTAAAATACTTAAAACACAACTAACTTTTAACTGGTTAGAAATACACCCTAGAAGTTGTTTAACTTGATAATTACATTATAATACACACTCACTTTTATAAAAGTGCAAGTACATTGGGGGGGGGGGGGGACAGGGGGGGGAGGGAGAGAGTACTTTGTTGGGAGGCGAGGTGACAGTAGNGACATGAGGGGGACGGTACGAGGGGGAGGGTTGAGATTAAAATTGTTAAATAGTTTATGGAACTATATGGGTGTTTGGTGATATTAATAAGAAGAAGGGAACACATTCCTGATAGATTGGAATAACATGTCTGCATCAAGAAGTCAATACTCTAAAAGTATTTATTGCTACTTTATTGATTGGTTTCCCTGAGATCTAACCCGCCATCTCCTTTCATTTTGAAGAGGCTCGTCAATAAATTAGATAGCACTTTAGTAAAATGCCGGACAACAAGTTTGGGGGTTCACATTCTTGAATGAAAACTGTCAACATGTTATTACAAATAAATGATTAAAATTAGTCATGGTCTTATTTTCTGTTATTTTGTGGAAAGGATCCTGATATTAAATTTAAATTTGTTTATCATATGAATATGTTCGGTTCGGTTGAACATTTCTGACATACTTACCCAACAGTTCCGTTGTATAAAAGAAATAGTCTAGTGATGATGGACCGGCCATACATTGTTTAATTTATCACTGAAATTACATTTTATTTCAACCGGAATCTCTTTATTTTACTGCTCTAATGGTCCCAGGTGCTATCCCAAGCAAGTTAGAACTTTTGTCCCTTTGAAATCAAGTTAATTCCCTTTTATCGAATAGTAAATTGATTGCTGTGCGTATTTATAAATACGCTAGACCTATGCTTGGTCGATAGCAGCCAGGCTCCAGATGGAATGTATCAGAGCAATTCAATTCTTTTAATATAATATTCACCTGCTTCGGTGACCGTATGGTCTAAGTCGTCACTCTCGTGTTGTGTATAGACTGCTGATGACAGGGATGTTTGGACCCGAATTACGGTTGAGTGTACTGGGGTGGTTTTTACAAAAAAAAATTTCAACTCTCCACACAAATGCGGATACACTTAATCCCTAAATCATTTGAGTAATTAGTAAATATGCGTATAACCTGAACCGGTAGTAAGACGCAGTGCTAAAGTATATCTAATATTAAGGGTGGAGGGTATAAGGGAACGTGAGTTAAGGTCATCTTTTCACAGTTTTCAATAGAACGTCATTTGATGGTTAATTTTCGGAATAGGTGACACCGTCATATGTGATAAAGATACAAGTCCATTGCTTCCAGTCCATGTAATGAAAGGCACCACATTAGCAGTGGACCTGATTGTCTATTCCTTTTCTTCTCACAACATATTCCTGTACATGGTTATAGTAGGTGTTGCGTTTCGAGACAGCGGCAGTTCGTCACACTACGTATGTTATCCTGTACATGGTTATAGTAACGTGTTGCGTTTCGAGACAGCGGCAGTTCGTCACACTACGTATGTTATCCTGTACATTTTGAAGCATCAATGGTTGTACAAGTACTGTGAAATTTTTAATTCAGATCATCGATATCCTTGAGATAATCTACGAACACGTGTGTTTATCAAATGTTCCCATATAAATAATTGTGATGTACTGAGGACAGAAGACGTGTTACTTATCTTGCAAACTAAAAATCAAACCATCTTCCTTGCATTATATGTATTACTTGTTTTGCTAAAGGAATTGCGTGAATTTGTACACACTCTGCATAAACTCTTGAAATACAAAATTTAAATTTAAATGCAAATTCAACGCTTTTTCTGTGCCTCCCGTACCACATATATACACTCTTAAATTACAATTAAACTATTGTACCACGTCTTACTACCCGTTTGGGCTACACGCTTAAGTAATAATTAAGCTAATTAGCTAGGAATTGGAAAGGTTGAATTTATAGGAAGTGAACCCACATTTTCGTCGAGGGAGAGTGGACAACCCTTAGGAAAAAACACCCCCAGTTCACCCAACCGAGATTCGAACCTCGATCTCCCAGTCTTCGGCAGTCTAGTTCAACTCGAAAACAGCGCGTTAGTTAACTACGCCTTCGAGGTTGGTATCTACACTCTTATGAGGTAAGGATGAGAAGGTAGAATTTATAAGAAATGTTCCTTTATTTGTATGGTGGGAGAGTGTTAAACCATTTAGGGTAAAACACCCTTAGTACACCCATCCTGGATTCGATCCCCGACCTCTCCATCACCAGCAACCCAGACTATACGAGGTTGATGCCTTAGCCCACGTGCCCACCGATGCGAGTATATTCACTGCCTCTGATATAATATATGAACTCTTGACTTATATAACCGAGTGCTCATGGAAGAGACCCGTCGATATTAAAAAGCGCTACCGACAATTTTGTATTTCTTTTGAGTGACAAGCGTGAACTAAATCCATCACATTTAATCAGTTTGGTCGTTTATGGAGCAAGAAATATATTTTATATCGGGTCCAATTTCAAAAGAAGGGAAAGTGGGTAGATCTATAACTTAGACAGTTTGGTTGGAAGCTGGTATATATATATAATATTTTCTTGAATAAAATAATATATATAATATTTTCTTGAATAAAATAATATATATATATATAATATTTTCTTGAATAAAATAAAAACCCAAAATAGTGTTATTCATTGACCAGAATATTTACTTGCTTGGTTTTCGTAATGAGCACTTGCTCATGTTATATAAGTTGTGCTGGTAACGCTTTTCTTCCACATTACATAAGGGGCGATGAAATGATTTTACACAATCATATCCATCAGGCAGTGTGGATTCAGTATACTAGTTGGAAAACTTTGACAACCCCTTTGCTTTAATTAGGAGCGAAATGGTTTCTAATCATTCTTGGGGAGTCAGGACAAATACTCTTTGAGAAATGCTTAGAATTTATAATAGAAATACAGAGACAATAGCAATACTCACAAATGATTATGGGGGCAAAGACAGAGATAACTCTGATTATTTCAGGAATTATAAGAACTTATGATTTGGTTTCGGTGCACAGAGTTTCTTTAATACCTAATTCATTTGAATAAACTATATAATACACTAATCATGAATTTCAACTCATAGCATACACAAACTCTCCCAAAAAGTAAAATAGTAAAGAAACTACCAAATACCACGTAGGCTAAGTGACTTTAAGTGACTACAATGCACTTCATAAGCTAATGTGCAATATTGACATATTAAAAAAATTGTTTTGGTGCCACGAGTTGGGAACTAATTTTTTTATCGATGTAACCTATATATTACCAACCCAAATTCTGGAGTGTATAGTTAAAAAACTCTTTTAATGATCTTGAGAAAATTAGCTATGAACATTTTAAGTTCCACATTTCCCAGGCCTCCATTTTAATATATATATATATATATATATATAT
>CABEEJ010000599.1:28360-58744 GCA_901482245.1 Timema douglasi
ACTAATTCCACCCCATTTTATTAGTGTTGTTAAGCGATAAAAAGTAAACTCATTTATAAAACAATGGCAGAGCAAAACAAAAAAAAAAAAAAAATCTATAATGGAGATAGCCACTCATTTTTCCGGAAAAAAATGAGATACTTTATTTTGTTTTTAATATTTAACTGTGCCTAGATACAAATAATTGTAGTCAAAAGTGTTAGGATTTCACGAAAATTGCATACCTCCCTTTTGGCCCATAAGTAACCTATTCTTAATTCAAGGGGTAGATTGATGATTTCTAAAATATTCGATATGCTTATGAAAACCATAGATACGAAGATTCAGCCTAATCAGTAAAATGATTTTAGAACGATGGACAGATACAGATATAAGGAAGGTATTGAGAAAACCACTGTTTCATGTTCAGGGAAGCATGAAACTTCGATATCAATCAAAATATCGGACTAGATTTTGTTGGCGTTCACAATATTCTCTCTCTCTCTCTCCAATAGGGGTTGCGAGAATTTAAAAAGAAGATAAACCCTCTAGATTACATGAACATGATTGACTTTTATCCACCTTTCATTGGCATATAATTTTATGTTATTGTTAGTGGTACTGTAGCATTTTCATTAAACCCAGTTCTTCTTAATATTCGGGGGATGGGGCTGGAAAAAAATAACACGAGGACTGATGCCGTTGCAATTTTGCAACATCCTATGATGTTCTAAATACTAATCAAAAACACATACTTTAGTACATATTATTATCATTGAAACAATATCATTAAATACAGATTTGAATAATATTGTATTTTTGTAAATTTCATAAAAACAAAAAGAATAGAGAAATTAGAATATAGCTAACGTGTTACAAAAACGTAGCTTACTATTATAAAAATTGTAGTACTTGGTATTATTGATAAATACAAAACTATATTACCTAAAACTTTGTAAACTAATCTACAAAATACCTAACAATCATAAAATATAAGTTTCATTTAAGACGTATTTTGAACAGAAAAAATTATTACAAACAAGTTTATTTCAAAAAGTTACATTTTTTGTTGAAAATAGACTTTTCATCATTGAGCTCCTTCCTTAAATTCGTATTTTTATGTGTAATAGCGACTGCACGTGAATAACAGCTACAGCAAACTAAAGCAACGTGATAGAACTTTCACGAACTATGCGATGCAAACATACAGCGGCAATAAATATTTTTTGAATGTTTGGTGACATCATACTACGTGGCAGAAACTAATTGGGGAATATTTGAAGGGGATCTGACCTAAGTCCCTTTAATTTAAAAAATAAATAAAAATACAGCTGTTGCGAAAATACAACAGCGCCAGTCACAGAAGATTAACGTTAATAGATGTAACACAGATTGCTTATGAGCTATGTAACTTTTGAGCAGATATAAATGACAATCTACACTAATACTATAGCTATACTAATAAGGAGCTTAAAACGATTTTTCAAAGCTAGTTATAGCGCTTTAAAAACTTGTAATGTTCTTATTAAACAAATGACTCTCCTTATGACCCCATTTCTAGTCTAAGAAAGCTCTCATCAGTTGAGGGCAAATAAATTAATGAGCCGTGGCATCTAGCGTTTTATTTATTCATTTTTTTTTTCATGTTGAGAAAATGTGTCATTTAAAACACAAAAATAAAGCAAAATTAAAGTAGAGTAAACTTCATTAGAAGTCGCGTCAGAACGGAAGTATTAGGCTGTTGATAACACCCTGATTAGGATTCAGAAGGCTTGGTTTCGACCCCAACTCACAAAATAATATATTTTTTGTCACATTATTACTTTTATTGTGTATACATACAGTAGCCCCATGGCTTCTTTGGTGCTGACTGACAGCTCACAGCTGACTTCTGACAGCTGCTAAACACATGTTTGTGCAGATCATATGGATCGGCGTAGGGATACATAATTTAGTCTGGTAGCTTTTCAAAGCCGTCAGCTGTGAGCTGTGAGCAGTCAGTCAGCACCAAATAAGCAATGGGGCTACTGTAGCTTTACGTTGGTGCGGCTAGTCTAAACTTTACCTTCAAAATCTTGTTTCCTAAATTTTAAAGTTTCATCTAATGGTAAACAGTACAGCTTCAACTCGCTTACAACATTAAAACACACTGAAGCTTCTGTATACAGACTGTTGGATGAAGGTCTGCTTGTAATGTTCTGGTTCATACATACAGTACACTAAGGCTTCTATATACAGACTGTTGGATGAAGGCGTGCTTGTAATGTTCTGGTTCATACATACAGTACACTAAGCCTTCTGTATACAGACTGTTGGATGAAGGTCTGCTTGTAATGTTCTGGTTCATACATACAGTACACTAAGGCTTCTGTATACAGACTGTTGGATGAAGGTCTGCTTGTAATGTTCTGGTTCATACATACAGTACACTAAGGCTTCTGTATACAGACTGTTGGATGAAGGCGTGCTTGTAATGTTCTGGTTCATACATACAGTACACTAAGGCTTCTGTATACAGACTGTTGGATGAAGGTCTGCTTGTAATGTTCTGGTTCATACATACAGTACACTAAGGCTTCTGTATACAGACTGTTGGATGAAGGTCTGCTTGTAATGTTCTGGTTCATACATACAGTACACTAAGGCTTCTGTATACAGACTGTTGGATGAAGGTCTGCTTGTAATGTTCTGGTTCATACATACAGTACACTAAGGCTTCTGTATACAGACTGTTGGATGAAGGTCTGCTTGTAATGTTCTGGTTCATACATACAGTACACTAAGGCTTCTGTATACAGACTATTGGATGAAGGTCTGCTTGTAATGTTCTGGTTCATACATACAGTACACTAAGGCTTCTATATACAGACTGTTGGATGAAGGCGTGTTTGTAATGTTCTGGTTCATACATACAGTACATTGAGGCTTATATATACAAACGGTTGGATGAAGGTCTGCTTGTAATGTTCTGCTTCATACATACAGTACACTAAGGCTTCTACAGCCAGGTGTGTTATCCCAAGCTATCCAACGATCCCAAGCAATCTGGCTGTATATCACGCAGTGTATTCGAGTAGAGGCTCACTGTGGTCTTATTATTGCCTGCCTGTTCCTGTATATTGTTGCCGGACAGAAACAGAACGGACCTCTAGCGGGGGAAACGGAGGGGAGAGTTTCCTACCCGACTCGTGTCTGGGATAATTGAGCGGATAACAGATGCGATTATAATGAAGAGCAAGGTAGGCCAGGAGAGCGGGGGGTGGGGGTGGGGGGTACTTTATGACAACAGCGCGCGTCATTCAACCGCCAGAGGTTCATATAATGCGTACCCGACGTGAACGGATCGAGGTTTGTAGCCAAGCCGTGGAGAGGTACTGACGAGGTGTTCATCATGTTTGTAGTTTGTAGCCAAGCCGCGGACAGATACTGTTGGGGTGCTCATTATGTTTGTACTTTGTTGTTATGATGATTTGGGTGTCTTCTTTCATCGTGTAACTCTCGGTTCTGCTCGAGTACGAACCATCCGTGTCTTTTATTGAAGAGGCGTCTCTTCGTTGATGAGTCATTCAAGAAGTGGGAGGCTGAAACACATTATACTCTCACATTTCAACCAATAAAACATTTCATTAGAATGCTCTTTTTTTAAGATTAGATCCATGTTACATTGTTTTACTTCGTGTCTCACACTACCCGGTCAGCCTATATGCGTACATTAACTGCACTATTTGTTTAGGGATGAAGAAGATAGAGTTCTAGATGAAATGTACTCACATCCGAGTGGAGGAAAAGTGGGAATCCATTGAGTTAAAACCACCCTAAGTACACTTGACCAAGATTTGAACCGCGATCTACTTTATGAAGAGAGTGACTGACGCCTTAGACTATTAGGTTTTTTTTAACACCGCGTCTTACTAACCATTTGGGTTATACGCTTATCATTAAGTTAATTTTGAATAATATATTATAAATACATTTGATGATTGAGTAAAACATTATTTAGCTATTATATATAAACTATTATTAATGTTCCGGCCCGTATCTATGAGCATAAGGGTGTCCTGGGTGCCGGTAGCACCCCTGAAATCGCCCTTTCACCAATGCGTGAAATTTGAATTATTGATACATTTTGTTAAAATTCCCTTTTTTCTAATTTTAGCATGTACACCCTAAGAAATAAAACCCCTTGGTAGGCCGAGACGTCAAGAGGAGGATAATGCATATATGTTTTTTTCTTAGCACTGTGTCTTACTACCCGTTCAGGTTATATGCTTGTGTACTAACTACGCGAATGGTTTTTTTAAAATTAGGAGGGCTATATTTAAGGAAGTGTACCTGCACGCACACACCCGACAGAGATTCAAACCTCAATATTACCGTCATCAGCAGTCTAGCCTACAACAAGGTTAGAGCGTTAGACCACTTGGCCACAGAAGTGGGTTTAAATATATTGGAGGGAGGTTGTCTCTCAGGATGGGGTTGAACGGTGAGCTTACACCGAGTTGATGTTGGCTGCTTTATCTGATGGCTCGTTATCTTAATCGATCACACATCATATGTAGCTTACGATTTCCACACGTCCTTCACAGACTTTGCCTTAAAATATGAGTGAAGAATAGTCCTGTGCACGGGATGATTCCTTCATAGATCACGGGTCAGAGTTTTGGCGTACTAAGCCAAAGGTCCCGGGCTCGATTCCTGTCCTGATGTCATTTTCCAATTTAAAGAACATGGTATTTTATTGGCTTAGAAGTTAACAATCTTCAGTTGTTAGAATCATAGTAGATAACATCACTCAGAACTGTTGTCATGTGGCATTTTTAGCCGGCGGAACAATTGTAACCAGTTCACGGAACACTGGTTGAGAACCACTGCTTTAGAAACATGGGCCGGAAACGTCATCTTCTGTCATATTGGTACATACGCACCTATGTCTCAGCCTGGCCATGATTAGTAGGATCTTTACTTTCTCATAGCTAGGCTAATGTTATTTCTGGAGCTTCCAGCAGGCAATTGTTTGCTTGCAAGCTAGGGTCAGGAGAAAGGGCAGGGTGCAAAATTGAAAGGAGTGAATGCCCCCGACCAATTTTAACTCACGATATTGGTAATGCTAAGTTTTACCAATAAATTCTAAGATTTACTAGTCTTCGAACTTTTACAGTAACAAATATACTCTCTATGTGCTATCACTGTAGAATGGGGTGTGAAATAGGATTTACTGGCCATTTGTATTTAATGAATACTAGTTTTTACATCCTCTATATATGTCAATATGGGGACAGTTCCTATTAGTGAACTTTCCAAATCCGATTTAAAAAAATACCTAGATGGAGCTTATTTTTCGCTTCGTCTCGCTACTTTTTCGGATTTTATTCATACGCAAGCCTTTATTTTTAAAGTACTAACTTAACAAAGGTGTCTTAATATTTGATTACTGGTGTGTATAGAAAAGAAAATCTCTTTCAAAAAGTTAACCATCTAATATATTATATGGTTAAAGATCAGGATAGTTTTGATTGTTTAGAGTATTTTATGCTAACGAGCTGTTTAATATATATATATTTACGAGGGAAGAAATATTTAATTTAAGATATATTTTAATCTTTCTTCCCTCGTAAACATACAGTTGCTAATTTGTTGACGTTTTAAAATAGTAAATATAATAAATAAATAATTTAAATTAACTTACCCTTCGATTTTAAATAGCTTCCTTTTAAAAAAAATCGGTGTCTTTCACGTGTTCCCTAAACATATGTTTTAATGTAATCTACAATTATTTTGGCAGCTCTTTTGAATAGGTAAATACACCGCTTATTTTTTTATCAGCAACTTTGAAATAAATTCACAAATTATAATTTAGTACACAGTTTTTTTTAAACTATGCATATTATTTTTGGTCAGAATTGAATATCCACCAATAATTGTTTGCGAGCGTCGTTAATGTATTTATTTTGAAGTGAGCGACTGATGGTTAGGCAACACACTCACCTGCCGTGTTAAGCAGACTGCATGTCATCTAATGGTCTTTTCGACAGGCGAATTCTCTAACTATTTTTACTTTGTTTCCTATTATGAATTATAATATGTTTATCAAACGGTTTTTTGCTGATGAGTGAAAGGTTAAGTTCCCATTCTACTTTTATTGATTTTTAATTGCAATTAAATTTATGAAACATATTTGCGCACGTACCTCATTATTTTAAAATAATTCGATAGGCTTAGCCCATTTTAAATTACCAAACGAGTTAATTAATTGCCTATTAATGGAAGTTATTGATCAATTAAAAAACAACTTGGGTTTCATCATATTAAAATGTCTAAATATATATTGTTGCTTTAGAAATATTGACTTTACTATACAATGAGTATACATATTAATTGTATATACCTACTATCTTTTTATGGGTAGTTAAATATTGGATGTATTATGCACATTTTAATCATGGTTTAGTTCCATGAGGAACCACCCCCCGTGTCCATGTTCATGTCCATTGTTTGATCCGTGGACCCCGGGCTAGGAGTTAGTCCTAGCGCCTGGTACCAGCTCTAGCCAAAGGGTAAATCCCTAGCCCCAGTGGTTCACAAGATATATTCGGGGGAGGAAGGGGACGGGAAAGGAGTGTCTTAGTTTAAGCGGTATAAATAATTTTAATTTAACCTATATGTTAACAAAATGTATGCCTTATGAAACTTTAGCTCAATCTATTTAGTGGCTTTTTAGTTACGGGTATTCTTCTAGGGGTGGCTAGGGGTGGGGGTGGGGGGTTCTAACACTGTACCCCTCCTACCCAAAGGGCGACTCCCTTGTCCCAGCTGTTCAGGAGGTAGTCTGGGCGTGAAAGCGGGAGGGGGACTGCTTTTTATGTTAAGCTGTATAAGTAATTATAATTTTAGCTGATTATGTTAACCGAGCATCTCAGCTATGCCCATGCAAAATCTCGGTTCAATCGGTATAGTGATTTATGAGTTTGGCTGGAAGAACATTAGATAAAATAAAACATATTTCTTTGCGGCCAATATTGATAGCATTTTAATATATGGTTTGTGTTATCTTATAAGTATTGATACTATCTATAAAAAGTGATAGCTGTAGATAATATGACTTACTGTATGTTTATATTAAAATTGTTTTAGTAACTTTAGTAACTACTACTGTTCTTCATACCAAAATCATACTATAGGTGTGTAGCACATGACACAATACCGGAGGGAATACTTTATAGTATTGGAGTGGATGTGTCCATGTTTGTATCGGCAACAAATTCCTCCACATTAAAAAAAATAGTCATTTACAACCTGAATAAAAGTATATTCTGGTTGGAAGGAAATTATTGGCAGTTATTAAAATTACTGAAACTACTTTAATACACTCACAAGTTGACTTGCGTAATCTACAATTACAACTTTTGACAGATGTTATCACTACATATTAAATAACAAAAATAATACTATATAGACATAAATATCCAACCATTTATATTCAAACATATATATTTACATTTTCAATTATATTACATATTCAAACTTATATATATATATATGTTTGAACATGTAATATATACAGAAATATAAAAAACTGTAAGAGGATATTAAAAATATCTTCGTAAAGGTTTTTTTCTATTTCTGGAGTTCTTAGGCTCTAAGGCCCGGTGCATACGAGCGGCGTGCGTCATCTTTGCAGTCGCGTCATGTGACGCCGCGTATCAGCATTGCTTTGATTCGAATGATGGAGTTCACACGGGACGCGAGGTCTGGCGTCAAGTTGGCGTCATTGTTGCGTCAAAACTAGTGACGCGGGTTTCTTCAAAACACGGCGGCAGCGCTACGTTCAGCGCTCTGTCAGTCCCTGTGAAGACATTGTGACGGTAATCAGTTTACAGTCAGAATGGAGGATGAAATAGACACATAACTTCTTATCATTGAGGTGTGGGATATAGCTGCCATATGGAAGTCGTCCCTAGAAGTATACCATGACAGAAATAAAAAACAAGCAGCATGGATGAAGATATGCAAGAGGCTATATATCCAAATAATGATGAAGTGGAAGCCATAATGATAAAGCAACTTTGTGAGGCAAGCTTTTTTATCCCACTCTCAGTGTGTACTAATCATGTCCATGGATTAAAACTGACTGAGGCCGAGAGTTGCGTCCAAAGAGACGCAGGTCGCTAGTGTGAACTGCTCCGGGTGCTGTGACGAGGCGTCATCTTAGTGTCACGAGACGTAGTCACTAGTGTGAACTGCTCCGGGTACTGTGACGAGACGTCATCTTAATGTCACCAGACGCAGGTCGCTAGTGTGAACTGCTCCGAGTGCTGTGAAGAGGCGTCAACTTAGTGTCACCAGACGCAGGTCGCTAGTGTGAACTGCTCCAGGTGCTGTGACGAGGCGTCAACTTAGTGTCACCAGACGCAAGTCGCTAGTGTGAACTGCTCCGAGTGCTGTGACGAGGCGTCATCTTAGTGTCACCAGACGCAGGTCGCTAGTGTGAACTGCTCCGAGTGCTGTGACGAGGCGTCATCTTAGTGTCACCAGACGCAAGTCACTAGTGTGAACTGCTCCGGGTGCTGTGAAGAGGTGTCAACTTAGTGTCACCAGACGCAAGTCACTAGTGTGAACTTCTCCGGGTTCTGTGACGAGGTGTCAACTTAGTGTCACCAGACGCAAGTCGCTAGTGTGAACTTCTCCGGGTTCTGTGACGAGGTGTCAACTTAGTGTCACCAGACGCAAGTCACTAGTGTGAACTGCTCCGTGTGCTGTGACGAGGCGTCAACTTAGTGTCACCAGACGCAGGTCGCTAGTGTGAACTGCTCCGAGTGCTGTGACGAGGCGTCATCTTAGTGTCACCAGACGCAAGTCACTGCTCCAGGTGCTGTGACGAGGCGTCAACTTAGTGTCCCCAGACGCAGGTCGCTAGTGTGAACTGCTCCAGGTGCTGTGACGAGACGTCATCTTAGTGTCACCAGACGTAGGTTGCTAGTGTGAACTGCTCCAGGTGCTGTGACGAGACGTCATCTTAGTGTCACCAGACGCAGGTCGCTAGTGTGAACTGCTCCAGGTGCTGTGACGAGGCGTCATCTTAATGTCACCAGACGCAGGTCGCTAGTGTGAACTGCTCCAGGTGCTGTGACGAGACGTCATCTTAGTGTCACCAGACGTAGGTCGCTAGTGTGAACTGCTCCGGGTGCTGTGACGAGACGTCATCTTAGTGTCACCAGACGTAGGTCGCTAGTGTGAACTGCTCCGGGTGTTACGACGAGACGTCATCTTAGTGTCACCAGACGTAGGTCGCTAGTGTGAACTACGCAGTGTCACAAGACGCCACTGACTGCACAGATGACGCACGTCGTTCGTGGGCACCGGGCCCAAAGCGAGTTTAGGGTGACTAACTGCCTGATTTTACTGAAATATGTGGGGTCGGTTATGGAAGAGGATACGCTAACATGTTGTCAAACCGGACTCGGGAAACCAATTGTGTGGCTTAATAAACATGTTTCATTTTCTGAGACATCTTTTTGTAATGGGTTGAATTTGTGAAGACATTTATTGTTTTTGTGTTTTTAACTAACCCTAAAATAAAGACTTGTACGTACATTATTATTTTTAAGTTTATGCTTAGCTATGTGGTTCTTCTGTAACTTTTTTGACAAACACTTCACCTTCATCATCAGGATCTTTGGTTAGCAAAAAGTAATGAAAATAATTTAGTTGACATTCAAGTATGATCGCGCCATTTTACCCTCATAACACAGCACAGCTGTATTTAAAAACATGTTTTATATTCATGAACTATAGGCCTAATAAAAACTAGGCTATACGCTACTCATTGGAATTACAAGGATTAAAGGGATTTTAAAAAAACATACAGTTTAGAATTGTAAAATATAAAACAAAATAAAAATGTGTTTGAGGTACTGCCAGAAAATGGAAAAAATAATTCCCTAAGCTAACAACAATGGACGCGTGGATTAAACGTTACTATCGTCTAGTTTGGCTTACTTGTTAAATATCGGGGTTTGACTCCCATATGGGTGTACTAAGATAGTTTTAGTGAACATACATTAATATCCCCTTCTTGCAAGTGCGTGTACATTTCCTCTACCACATACTTGTCACACCCCTAGTCTATTAGGGAAAATATGTGGGTAGTCCACACGAGTAGTAAGATATGCTGAACGCAAAAATAAGTATATATTCAACTAAAATAAGGACAAGCTAAGAATTAATTGCTCCTGTAATGTGAACAAAATGTGTTTTTTGAAGTCCACTCTGTATTGTTAGAAAGTAAAAGGTTTTTTCGTTACGTTTTGTTGTCAACATCAGGTCGTTATAACCCCCCACCCCTTGTTTCCTAACACGCCAGTCTGAAGAGCTTGCCTTGTCCCCAGGAATAATATACTACATAATGTATGGTATTGTGCAGGATTTGTTCCTGTGTTGACGGGTAGACCTGGTTCTTTAGTAGCACCGTCGAGTCGCAGAACGAGGGGAGAGAGTTACACGCGCCATCAACCCTAACCTCACCCCCTGATGACGTCACGCAACTGTTTTGGCACTCCCCTCCCACTCTCACATCCACCCTTCAACCCCTTATCGCGATCTGTCACGCCACATCGATATCATCTCCCCCCCTCCTCTTTATAGAATGTCATGCTTCTTGACCTTAATGCCTTCAGCCATTATTACACTGTCTAGCAGGGGTTTTATATGCCAAAAAGAGCCTATTTTAAAAGTTTTTTTCTCCCTTTAACGTGCCGAGGGTTAAGGGAGAGGTGAGCTTGGAAGATGCTCTTTCTCTCTCTCTTTGTCCCCTTATGATAAACCTGAGTTCGAAAGTCCTATTTCCGACACAATAAATCTTCTATGAATATCCTTTCTTCGAACGTTTTGGTTGAAAAGTCTTCGATCGTGTGATAAGGAGCCACATATGCCCACATTGTCAAAGTGTTTCTCGCAGCTGAATGCTAAGTTAGTATTCATTTACTATCTCTCTATGTAACAATAGGACACAGGATTACGAATGTGAATATTGAGAAAATCTGTCTTTATTTTCCTTTAAGCTAGCATCAGAATTCCACCTCTTAGATCAAGTTGTAAATAGTTTTGATGTTGAACAAACAAATATTGGTTTCATGCTACGCGCTTTACTCCCCTTCCAGAATATCAGCATATTTACACAAGTTGGGGGTGGTTGGAGGAATGAGTAAGGTAGAATTTACAGGACGTGTACGCAAAATCGCGTGAAGAAAGATTTGGAAACCAGCTAGGAAAAAAAAACCCCACTCAATTCATCCAACACGGATTTAAACCCCAACATTCCCAACACAAGTGTTCCATTTTATTTAAAGAGCTATGATCTAGGCTGTTAGACCATTAATGTGGGCCTAATAACATATATGAATATTATATAAGCGTTGCCCTTACATACCACCCTATATGTTACCAAAGATTGAATTGCAGCCATTCAAGCTAAGCTAAAATTTACAGGACCTAGTTCTTGGCTGTATCTTGATTCTTTCATAAAATCGGGGCTGTATCTAGGATACAGCCGTTGCTAGAATAACTGAATGTGGTTTCTCATTCTCTCTCCAGGCAAACTCTGTAAAAACAATAGTTCATCTTCATTGCATTATAACATAAGAGTGACATGAATGAACCCATCCACCTAGTCACTAGTGCCTTCTTATTGTCTATTTGACCTCGTAGACTAGAAGGGTTTAGTGCTCAAGGTTATTGAACAAGCAACAGATGGTTATATTTATGTGTGTGAACCTAACATTCGTTTTCATAATACAGGATTTGTATCAGCCCACGACTGGAAATTAATCTCATGGTGCCGCGGGAAATTGACGTGCAGATTTAGCGCCATATTTAATCCTACGATGTGTTATTTCAAAATATGGTTCACGCCAAAATAAAGTCGAAAGATTACAAAAGGTCTCTTTTACTTCTACAGCCCTTTGGTTTGGGTTTTAATTATAGAAACAGTGTGTGAAAATGTTATATATCCTCACTTTCAACGACTTTTTAAACATGTTTAGGGAGCTTTGGAGACGAGGCTTGATGATAAAGGTCTCTAGTTTAGCCTTCTTTTAATAAATGTATATTTGTATATGTATATATATATATATATATATATATACACATATATATATAAATAAATGTATATATGTATATTTATATACTCACAACATTAAATTTTAAGATAATTTGAGAACTAGAAGTGAGCTTTCCTATTTACCTTTAGTTAGTAAGTTTCGTAGTTTTATATTACTTCCTTCTTATTGACATGGCCAAGCGTGTTTGTAGGTGAAGGGGGAAAGGGAGTATGTGCTTAGAAGGGTAAAGCCACAGTATTGAGAGTGTTACGGAAGGACAATTTTTAGCTATTTCTTTGTTTATCCAAGCAAAACTATCTAACTTAGAAACTAAAAAACAGGCTCAGCATGAAGCAGATAAGTAAAATTTTTTCTCAGTTTAATGGTAACATTTTATCATTGTATTAAAAAAACCTAAAATAAAACAACGAATCTGGTGCTACGAAAGGACAAAATAAAAACATAATAAAATATTGTGAAAACTTAATAGAATGATTATTTCTCATCCACTTTACATTGCAGAAGATTGGTGTGTATAATTTGTAAAAAATGTTAAAATTAATTATTTTGAAAGTTAGTTTGTTAAATAAAAATTAAAACACGTACATGTAACAAATAAAACACGTATATGTAACGTTACGGCAAGACAATTTTGTCACACTTGGAATTAGTTAATAAGTTCACGTTAGTGTGTGGTGTTAACTGCTGTCTAGACATAAGAGACTGTCCAAATGTAAAAATACATTACTATTGAGAATTTTTAACGTGCATTTTATGAGCATACAGACCACATAAGCACATGAATTAGAATCTAATGAACGAGCACATAGCCTAGATATAAACGCACTGCACCGACAATAAATTTTTCGGCATAGCTGGAAATCGAACCCAGGACCCTTGGGTCAGAAGTTGTGAACACAACCAACTGAGCCACACAATCCCAAACTTAGTGCTTAATTTACAAGAGGCTTATTGTTACAAATTACCTGCGGGCATGTTTCAAAATTGGTGCTATCGACCAAAGTATAGTCTTTTAATTTACCATAACTTTGTTCTTTGTAAATAAATCATATTCCATTGCATCTTTGGCCTTTATCCAAGAGTTATTGAACCCGCAAACAGCAAACAGCAGCATCGGAGTATGTCGTTTCTAAAAAATATATATATTTTTTAAACTGATAAAGTTCTTTATTCGGTATTAAAATTTTAAATAGACCTACACATATCGTTATGTAAGGACAATTTTACTGTAAGCCTAGTTGTGTTAAACTAGTTTAAAGGCAATATTTGCAAATATTGTTGTGGTAGTAATTATTTTATGACTCATCTCGGTGGCGTATTAGCTAACGCACTTGAGTAATTCGTGTTGAGCTCGACTGCCGAGGATGGGGAGATCGAGGTTCGAATTTCACTCCAGTGAACTGGGGGTTGTTCATAAATGGTTTTACACTCTCCCTCCATGCATATGCGGGTTCACTTCGTCTATACTCAACCTTCCTAAGTCCAAATTGATTATCGTAATTAGTCCTTAGCATATAGCCCGAATGGGTAGTAAGAAGCGGTGCTAAATAGTATAATTATTTTAAGAGTGTCCTAGTGTAAATCTTGTAGAAATAATAATCATAAAAATATACTATCACAAATTATAGCAAGACAGATTTAGCTAGTATTCACTGCAAAGTTTATCTACATGATAACTTAGTTTTGTTACATAAAATACAACATTATCTCAATACCAGTACACCACAGGTATTGTATGTTAAACAAATAAGCTATTAGTTGGGTTGTTTTTAAATAAATAGCTCACTAATATGCTAAATTTATTTCTCCATAAATGTTAATGGGACTATTGAAGCTGTAACTCATCACACATGGTATTGTGGGTACTGGAAGAACTTTAACATGATCTTCCATCTATTACTGATATGTCTCTATAATCTGGCCGAGACCCTGTTTTACTTGTATCATATCAAGACACCATTATTATTGCTTGGAACTCATTGTTTGAAAGAACTGCTTGTATGATGATGTTGTTTGCTAAATACAAACTTTATAAGAATGTATGGGCCGGCTCCAACATTGTGAATTTACTTGATACATCAGTGTCGCCAATATATTAATATATAATCACCCATAATAATATAATTGGTGGCGTAGTTGGCTAACGCGCTGGTCGTGTTGAGCTCGACCGCTGAGGACGGGGAGATCGAGGTTCGAATCTCGGTCGGGTGAACTGGGGGTGGTTTTTCCTAAATTGTTTTACACTTTCTCTCCACGCAAATGTGGGCTCACTTCCTCTAATTCAACCTTCCCAATTCCTAATCCATTAGGGTAATTAGTACTTAAAGCGTATAACCCGAACGGGTAGTAAGACGCGGTGCTAAACATTATTATTAATATATAATCTATTCTAGATTTCCCTAATAATCTGTTTTTATTAGAGTAGACACTCATAGAGCCTATAGCCTTCTGTAGGCCCAACAAATTTGTCCTTCCATAACAGTAATTTGAGATTAAAATAATAATAATAAACGAACATGGACTTGTGTATAGGAATACAAAGAAAGAATGTACCTGAACAAAGTATTTAAATTTGTACTATTTTAGGGACAATGCTAACTAAACTATATATACAATATGTTAAGGAAGGACATTTTAATTTTTGTGGAGACCTATAGCATATAAGATTAAGGAATTATTTTTATAAAGAAAATAATCTATATTAAATGGACAAACACAATTTTTGGTCTAGCAAAAATTAATATTTAGTATATAGCTTATAAACTGCTGTTTTCCGTAATACAGTTTTCTACCTTTTTTCAAATTTCCCCACACATAAAATGAAAATATTCTTGATAAAATCAAATATGATATTTCTAGTATGAAAGAGCAATTAATTAGCTACAATTTGATGTACAGCTTGTCACATTTGAGTCAAATTTATAATTTAAATCTTGGTTCCTGATCATCATGACTTCACCCAAAAGTAGTTTCAGAAAACGACACAAACTATTGTATTTTAAACCGTGTGGCCTGACAGCGATTGATACTTTTGCCTGATTGAGGCAGCCGCCTTAACACAGAAACAAACCTATTCACTAATCTGAATTAATTGCCTTTTATTTAACTTTCTGCCTTTCCTAGCCTTCCGCACCATATTCGAGTAGAAATGACGAGGAAGTACAATAATCGTAAGGAACTGTACCAGCATTCGAATGTATATGTTGATAAAAGGACCCGTGTAAAAGATACAACGCTGAAAACTATCCAGTAGACAGAACCAAAATCAGAGCTGAGCTCATCTGGTAAGTTTGTTGACGAGCCAAATTTAATAGTTTCAATTATCCACGTACGAGCTCTAAGATGTACTCGAAAACCAATTCTAATTCTCTAGACATGAAACAATATCCAACCTGAGTGTCCCAGAGAGATGCGAGACATGAAACAATATCCAACCTGAGTGTCCCAGAGAGATGCGAGACATGAAACAATATCCAACCTGAGTGTCCCAGAGAGATGCAAGACATGAAACAATATCCAACCTGAGTGTCCCAGAGAGATGCGAGACATGAAACAATATCCAACCTGAGTGTCCCAGAGAGATGCAAGACATGAAACAATATCCAACCTGAGTGTCCCAGAGAGATGCGAGACATGAAACAATATCCAACCTGAGTGTCCCAGAGAGATGCAAGACATGAAACAATATCCAACCTGAGTGTCCCAGAGAGATGCGAGACATGAAACAATATCCAACCTGAGTGTCCCAGAGAGATGCAAGACATGAAACAATATCCAACCTGAGTGTCCCAGAGAGATGCAAGACATAAAACAATATCCAACCCGAGTGTCCCAGAGAGATGCAAGACATGAAACAATATCCAACCTGAGTGTCCCAGAAATATGCGAGACTTCAAACAATATCCAACATGAGGGTCCCAGAGAGATGCGAGACATGAAACAATATCCAACCTGAGTGTCCCAGAGATATGCATGACATCAAACAATATCCAACCTGAGTGTCCCAGAGAGATGCGAGACATGAAACAATATCCAACCGGAGTGTCCCAGAGATATGCAAGACATCAAACAATATCCAACCTGAGGGTCCCAGAGAGATGCGAGACATGAAACAATATCCAACCTGAGTGTCCCAGAGAGATGCGAGACATGAAACAATATCCAACCTGAGTGTCCCAGAGAGATGCAAGACATGAAACAATATCCAACCTGAGTGTCCCAGAGAGATGCGAGACATGAAACAATATCCAACCTGAGTGTCCCAGAGAGATGCAAGACATGAAACAATATCCAACCTGAGTGTCCCAGAGAGATGCGAGACATGAAACAATATCCAACCTGAGTGTCCCAGAGAGATGCAAGACATGAAACAATATCCAACCTGAGTGTCCCAGAGAGATGCGAGACATGAAACAATATCCAACCTGAGTGTCCCAGAGAGATGCAAGACATGAAACAATATCCAACCTGAGTGTCCCAGAGAGATGCGAGACATGAAACAATATCCAACCTGAGTGTCCCAGAGAGATGCAAGACATGAAACAATATCCAACCTGAGTGTCCCAGAGAGATGCGAGACATGAAACAATATCCAACCTGAGTGTCCCAGAGAGATGCAAGACATGAAACAATATCCAACCTGAGTGTCCCAGAGAGATGCGAGACATGAAACAATATCCAACCTGAGTGTCCCAGAGAGATGCAAGACATGAAACAATATCCAACCTGAGTGTCCCAGAGAGATGCGAGACATGAAACAATATCCAACCTGAGTGTCCCAGAGAGATGCAAGACATGAAACAATATCCAACCTGAGTGTCCCAGAGAGATGCGAGACATGAAACAATATCCAACCTGAGTGTCCCAGAGAGATGCAAGACATGAAACAATATCCAACCTGAGTGTCCCAGAGAGATGCGAGACATGAAACAATATCCAACCTGAGTGTCCCAGAGAGATGCAAGACATGAAACAATATCCAACCTGAGTGTCCCAGAGAGATGCGAGACATGAAACAATATCCAACCTGAGTGTCCCAGAGAGATGCAAGACATGAAACAATATCCAACCTGAGTGTCCCAGAGAGATGCGAGACATGAAACAATATCCAACCTGAGTGTCCCAGAGAGATGCAAGACATGAAACAATATCCAACCTGAGTGTCCCAGAGAGATGCGAGACATGAAACAATATCCAACCTGAGTGTCCCAGAGAGATGCAAGACATGAAACAATATCCAACCTGAGTGTCCCAGAGAGATGCGAGACATGAAACAATATCCAACCTGAGTGTCCCAGAGAGATGCAAGACATGAAACAATATCCAACCTGAGTGTCCCAGAGAGATGCGAGACATGAAACAATATCCAACCTGAGTGTCCCAGAGAGATGCAAGACATGAAACAATATCCAACCTGAGTGTCCCAGAGAGATGCAAGACTTCAAACAATATCCAAACTGAGTGTCCCAGTGTTTTTTCTAAGATTCACTCTTAACAGGTTTTCAACTCTCCCTCCAGGCTAGTGTGGGTACTCTTACTGTGATTTGAACCTTTCTCATCCCCATCACATTGATGTAATTTAGTTTATTCGCTTCTTAACTCGATCGTGTAATGGGACGCAGGGACAAACAACATAAAGCTAGTAGACGAGCAAATGTCTTCCTCGTGTATCGTTCGTAGCACGCCAACTCTGTGAACAACCAGCCTAACCGTGTTGAGAGCCACACATACCCTGCGCACGTTCCGATTCAGGGAGCGTCTGTCGGCGTCTGTTTGAGAGACAGCGTCACGTCCCCACCCGTCCCCCTCTCAAACCCACCATCTCAAAGTAATTAACCGCTACGTGTGTATGCACACCGTGATTACATTACACACACTGTCTATCTAACGGATGAAACACGCCTTCACCCAGAAACTCGTGAGTGGCATCCGCGGGATTCGAACTATTGAGTCACGCAGTCAGCTTTCACTACGGTGGTCCTATCTCGACTAAGTTTTGTGTCTGTTGTAGGAAGTATAATTTAATTATCTGTCGGAACATTAATGAACTATGAAAGTTAGTTCTGCCTCAACCTCTACACTCGCGCTTAGAGCCTGCAGAACACAAACCACGTCTCCTTTTCAACACCTCCCGTCCGTTTCAAAACTCTGGGGAGAGTTTCTTCACTTCGAGGGATTTGAACTAGAGACTTTACAAAATGTAATTAGAGCCGTTGAAATTTCAGTGAATGGTTGGGAGTCGTGGGAAAAGGATTTGGAGGAGGGAAAACTAGATCCACCCCTCCCTTTATCCTTTTTTTTTGTCGTACGCTCTCACCTTATCACCTTACCTCCTTCACAAAAAAAAGTGTCTGTGAAAACGACATATGTCTTTCTTGGTAATAGTATAATCCCACCTTACTTTTATTAACCATTTTAAGGGTGAAGTTAAATGCCTTCCACTCAAACAGTCTAAATTTTAGCCCGGTGAATGGTCAGAAAACTTATATTTACTCATATACTTTATGTGCAATCTACTAGCTATTTTTAGGAGGGGTCACTTCCTCACACAATGGGGTCGTCCGTAAACCACGTAACGCTTTGAGGGGGAGAGGGCTGACCTCTAATGTCTAAATGCTGTGACATGGTGGGAGGGTGGGGTACATCAAAGTGTTACGCAACATAGATCTTACACTCAAATTTTAATGTTCAAAAATAATATCATTGTTTATGTTTTCAGCTTTGATAAACATACTCATAGATAACTTCCGAATATCTGTGGCTTTTACATGCTCATGACAGTGACACGTTTATAATAACCGCACTTGTTTATACTGACCCCCTCACGTGCTTTTAATTGTATAGCAGCTGCCAGTCGAAGCGGCCTTAATCTATAGGTATAGTAGAGTTTGAGTATAATTTAAATTCCTACTGCATATTCTTTTACATAGGCTGTGAATAATCACTCGTGTTTGTACAAAAACAAAAATAATTTCTTCAAAAAGAGGAAACTTGTTCGTTGCTTGCGTATAAAAAGCGATATCCAGGAACAAAATAGTGGAAGAGTCTCAAGGCAAGTTTGAGGAGTCCATCAATAGTATTATTTCTTCGTACCAGCAGCATGTTAGGAAAAGTAAAGCTTTAAATACTATTAATTGTTTTCAAAAAGTAGGTATATTTAAGCCTATACCTTTCCCTTCTCAGAAATCTAGTGTGTATGTATATAAATGCAACTATTAAACAACCGCTACGGTGGCCGCATGGTCTAAATTGTCATTCTCTCAGTAGAATAGATGGCCGATGTTGGGGAGATGGGATTCGAATACCAGTCAGGTCTACTGAGGGTTGCGTTTTCTAAATGGTTTCCCGCGCTCTCTCCATGAAAATGATGGTAGATTTTATTTAAAATCCTATCTTTTTAGTATACTTTTGTAGGGTGGTACAGTCAAAATGTAGTTATTCTAATTATTTTTTATTTTATTTATCTAATGGAGTAGAAATGAGTAAGGTAGAATTTTATAGGTAGTTTACCCTCATTAACGCGGGGAAAGAGTATAAAAGTACTTAGGAAAAGCCACTCTGAGTACACCTGAAAGGTATTAGAAACCCGATATCCGCTTCATTGGCCATCTTGTATTTTTCGAGGGTGAAGCCAGGATCCAGGATCGATGTTGGAACGAAACATGAGTCTAGGAATTGATCAGTTAATTAAAGTAAAATTGTGGATTAATCCAATAATGATTTAGAAAAGTTGTATGACTCGAATGGTTTGGATAGTTATCTATATGATGCTAATATGACTATATATAAAAAAAAGCAGAATATTAAGAAATATGTCTTCCCCCAGCGTCAAGCATCGGATGTGGGCACTTTAACACCATGTAGCGAGTGCTAGTACAGAAAAGGTCCATCCTAGTCAGTACATAGTAGTGCAGTCTGGCTCTTACTCAGATCGTAAACCTGGCATCCGTAACACAAATATAGCAGAGGTTTCCTCATGAACCTGAGGAATAGAGCTCGACGTCTTTATGTATGTATAAATAATACTCTCTGAGATCATTTATAACCAGGATTTAAAATGGATTTTAAGAAGAATTAAATCTGAATAACCTTCTTCAGTATTACAAAACCTCTATATGAAATGACATGCAACCTTGGTGAGAAAAGTTACGTAACACAGGTTGGGGGAGGGGAAGGAGAGGGGCGCTGGGCTAAATGTCTACATAGTGTTACATGGGGGAGGGGGGGGGATAAAAAGCTAATAAAAAAAGCGTTACGTGGTTTATGGACGACCCCAATAGGCTTAAACAACCCTATCATCATATTATTTTAAATATTTTGAATTAGGATACAACTTTTATACTAAACAGAGGTTACATATTCACCATATTGTAATATTCAGACAAGCTACAATGTTATAAAATAAAATTGCCGTTTATTTTCGTTTTTATTAAAATTAAGAAAAAAACAATTGGTATAAGAGCAAAATTAAATAGCAACAATCTTGTAGAGTGTGTTATCTTGAGAATTAAAATTAAAATTAAATTATATTGTAAAGGCTATTAGCTATGGGGTATGGATATATGTCAGTTTCTAAAAGTCTGCGAATGTTAAGTTCGGGGTGGGGGAACAGGGGGTGGGGGAAGTACGGGGAGTTGGATTTTTCATAAATACACCTTTTGTAGTGGTTTAAAAACTGGCCAAAATTCTGCTTTACCTTAATTATTCCAGAAGTCAAACCTTTCCTTCCAAGGCTATTTATTTGTACCCAATTAAACTTTATTTGCATGCTCCCCTTTGTCCTTTGATTATTTACAAAACGGGGCTACAATGTGTGATTGAATGCGTGTAAGATGACATATTCTGGCTGGGTTCACTGGTCATCCAGCATTACAAGAATAACACATCAGGGCAAATTGAGTTTAAGGACAACGCATTCTATGTTGAGATTAGTAAGGGTGACGTGTAAAAAGGGAATATTTTTTCATATAATGAATAAGAATCATTTAAGTAAGTGACATTTAGTAGTTAATAAAATTAAAATAATTTTATAATACGTGAAATGAGGTCCTACGGACTATTTATCTTTTAATTGTTCTGAAAAACAACAATAAAGAACCGACGGTACTTACATGTAAGCTGATCGTATACACATTGGTTTTGATAAACAATGCACAAACATTATGGATAAAAATATACTTAACAAAACAGATTCAAAACAAAGCAGTTCGATAACAAAAAATTAGACACCAAACCGTTGACACAATCTTATGAGTTCAATTTAAGGCTTTAATATGTGTAAAAATAATATATTATATTGATTTATAGCTTAATTATTATCATAAAAATATACTTAAGACTTTAAACTAACGCTATGAATGATAAATTATTGTTTAATTATATCCCAAATGATCTAGTGCAAAAAAATACTTATAAATTCCCCATAACTAACAAATTTGACAGGAATGTTATCAAAGAGAATAGTTATTCACCTTAATGGGTACACGGACTACATTTCAAACTAAATTTATCTATTAGTTTTTCAGTGACGTGGAGGCTGGGTCTTGAATCCCGGCTGGATGTGCTGAAAGTGTGTTTTTTACTAAATATTTTAGCATGCTACTTCCAAACACATTTCCTCTAAATTCTACGGTCTACCTTTATAACCATAAGATTGTTTACAATTAAATGCGCTTAGCCCATCTAGTAAAAAAAAAGGTCATTTAAAGTATAATAACAGTGTTTCATTTTTAAGGAGGAAATTAAACACTAAACATATTAGGCCTAGTAAGTTGAAGAATTTTCCTCTACACGTGATGTATCTTCCCCTAGATGATCTCATGCACCGCATGTTATTTCATGAAGAGCTGTAGTTCTGAAGTGATACATTTCAAGATGTACATTGTACGGGGTGAGAAGAATTGGGTTCCAGTTCAATAATTAATGTTTATCTACCAGTTCATAGCTGCTAAATCTCGAAATGATATGGTATTGAAATAGTGTGAGAAGCATTGTGTTTCAGTTGATTAGTGCTACATTTAGAAATGAACCAATATTGAAATCTCACAAGACAAAAATAATAAATAATTCTAAAGTAATTTAGCTCACATAGCTGAGCATACGTGCAAGATAAGACTAGACGTAATATTGAACCAGAGAGAGCTTGAAATGTACGATCGAATGGATAAATAGTGTATGCAAAGTAAGGATGGTTTTGGATCTTAACTGATTTTAATTAGAAGAAACTAATGTATTACAAAACAATTTTAGTAGTCTCAAGTGCTTAAAAAATTGAATTTAAGCCAGGGGCTTGGTATATATCTTTCCACTGAATTACGTTTATATAGGACGCGCCTATACGGAGATTAAATACATAGATTAAACCAAAGCTAGAAGGTTTAAAAGTCTCACATTCGTCGAACCGATGATACCAAGCAAATGGTATGTTCTCTTCGAGTGGTCTTTCCATTCAAACTCGAGAACAGAGTTGGAGGGAGATCGCTTCGAGTCAGACAATCGATTAAAAAAACATATAGAATCGATGTATCACCGAGACATGACAATATATAATCCAACACGACGCGATAGTTCCTAACCAATCCATATGAATTGACAAATAAAAGTTATTATATTCGGCGTGGTTTTTAAGTGTCTGCTGGTGGTAAGCAAGGAATGTGCACATTTTTTTGTGAAAGCGACTGTGCCTTATAGATTCATATATTTAGATGCTCCGGTTTTATTCTATTATTCTCTTCATACAAAGGTGTATTTCTTTAATCACTTATTATAATCAATCCAAGTGTCACAGATGCAAATGAATGAATTCATTTCTATTGAAATAATATAATTGGTTTTAATGTAGCTGTCAATTATTTTTATGATAACGATGCTATCTCGTTCAACAAATAGTTCGGGGTATACAAACTATAGAAACCTTTTCCATCATAAATTTTAGTTCTACAATATTGTGTAACGTATAATAAATAGATTATGTAGTCGATTTTCATAGACTCCAATAAATTGTCCGACTTTAATCCTTTACAAATTTATATAATAAACTAAGTAATCATTTCAATTTTACATAAGGTTTTCTTTTCCATTCCATTAAATTATTTTAATATTTTTTTCCTTCCTTAAAACGTCGAGTCTGTTTGAAACTCTTTTATCATATTCAGATCTAGAGCTATAGGATGTAATGTTAACATTTTCGGTATATATTTAAATCACAACATTTTTAGACCTTGTGACTATGGTAGATATTGACATCCCCCTCTACCCCCCCGAACGCAAAGAACTTGGTTTTACATAATATGTATGTGAACCCATGTTTGTCTGTCTGTTCCTAGCAACAGTCATGAAACGGTTTGATGTATTTTGTTCGAGTTTTATTTCTAAATGTTAACAAAATTTCAGAATTTCTATGTTTATTTTGAGGCTTCCATGAGTGATTTATTTTAATTCAAGATTTTTTAAAATAGCTCTAATAATTTTTTATATTAATTTACACATAAAGTATTTGAAATTAAGATTCCATTCTTCAAAATTATTTAAAATGAATTTCAAATAGTTTTAGTCTTGTCTTTTATTTAGCGTATTTTTAGATTTTTGAAACTCCATTTTAAACTTTTAGGTTTTTTGAAATTCACTGTTTCGCACCACTTCCATAACAATCCCAGTAAATAAAAAAATAACTTTTAAAAACGAAAGAAAAAAAAAGTTCAAATGTATGGTATTTGATGTAAAATAGTTTTTTACAAGCCATTGTAATAGTCTTTAATCCGAACCAATCCCGCTGTTTACAATGATTGTGACAAAAAACAACGTCTACACCCACTATCAGATAGTACCGGGCAGTATTACCAATCACAGCCGTGGCAGTTCGCAGGCACGCTACGTCATTCAAGCCCATCGAACATTATTAACAGCGAGTCCAGACCCGATTGAATGTGTTTATATGCGCGTTATGCCATTTTTTTTTGTATGTGCGTATATTTAGTTTGTTATTATGAACGGGAGCAGGCAGGCCACAGAGTGCGAGATACCGAACACGTGACGGGCGTATTGTGGCGACAGGGCGGGGTGGGGTGGGGGTGGGGGGTGAGTCGGAGGGAGTACTATGGGAATCTATCAAAGCACACCTCCATAAACCCTAATCCAATTATGTAAATATTGCGTCTGCTATTGTGGTCTCGTTGACGCGCCATACTGGACCCATTAACAGATTCTCTGTTCGTCCAAACTGTCCACCTCAATTCTCCTTCGTCTTCGTCACGTCCTTTATCGCAAACACTTTACAGAAGAGGGCGTGGCTAGCGTAGCCTCCCTTTCCTCTCTACCATTCTGTTCCAAAACTATGTACACTTGTGTAATTATCAATTCCGTTTACAGTCACACGGAATATAGTGAAGATATTCAGTGGACCTAGCTTCACAACACCTAACGCTTAAGGGATATGACTTTAAGCCGGTCCACACTATTGGCGAATGCGGACTACTGTTTCAGCCAAATATTCGCCTACATTCGTTACTCAATTCTGTCATCAAACCTACACAAATGTTCGCCTTCTGTGGACCTCACTCACAACTTCTCGCGAATGTCTACCCCGAATATTCGATCAAATCATTCATTTGAACGGTAGCTGGCATCCACTGCACAATGGACTGCGCATGTGATGACATCACTGCTGTTGCTGCTGAAAAACCACTCAAAAAATGTTATAGGGTTCTGGGTGTGTACCAAGTTTGGTACAGTTCCTACTAAAGCAAACATAAGTCGGCATAGCTATTTTGTGTTAGCAAAACAATTATCAGATTATTAAATAAAACTAGTATTTAATGTTACATACATATTACACTACATCATACTATTACTCTATTATTTAAATAAATATTTAAACATTAAGTGTACTTATCTGGCAATTATACAACAGCCACAAAATGATAGAACTAATAGAGTGCCCAGTGTGTAGGCAACCAGACGACACGAACGACCGAAGTGCATTGTGGGATTGTTTCGAATGTTCGCCGAGACTCCAGTGGCGAACATTCGCTTCCTTTGATTCGTGTCAAGAGGCGAAACCCCTCCAATGCCGAATATTCGATTGAAAATTCGCCATTTGTGTACCTCCCACTCTATTCGAACAGTCACCCGATACACGAACATTCACACACGTAGTGTGGGGCCGACTCTAGCTGTTGTAAAAACGGACCCAATGAAGTTGCCTTGTGTAGCTAGGTCTTACGCAGCTTAGCTCTAGTGACTTCAGATCTTTTTGAATTATACCCCAATTTTATTAGAAATGGACATTTATCTGACTGCTAGAAACAGTTACTAGATCTACAGTAGCCCCGTGGCTTCTTTGGTGCTGACTGACAGCTCACAGATGACTTCTGACAGTCAACATTTAGTTATATATCTAGATTTTGACTCTCAGAAGTGACAGCTGCTAAACACATGTTTTTGCAGATCATCTGGTTCGGCGTACGGATACATAATTTGGTCTGGTAACATTTTAAAGCTGTCAGTCAGCACCAAAGAAGCCATGGGACTACTGTATGTTTACGTAGTCTGACACTTTAGCTTAATCGTTAGGCAATCTTCCTACTAAGTTGAGGGTCCTGTGTTCGATTCTCGGCAGGGCCGAAAAATATATCATTGGTGAAATGGTTTTTTTCCCCTTTCACAGTGATGAATAATTAACAGCTGAGGTCTGGATGTTGTGTTTGTTTTAGATTTAAGTTAATTAATAAGTCGTGGGCTGATGTAATCGGTCGGATCAGAAGGTGCACGTTAACTACCTCAAATAAAAAAAATACCTCTACTTATTAATAAGTTATTATGCAACTGGCTTTTGATAAAATTATCAATAGTTACAATATAACACTATGTATAAACTCCGGTTCTGGTTGCTTAAAAATAATTGTAAATTTCTGTTACTTGTTCTGGTTCCAGTTCCGGTTAGACTCCCTGTTTTTTAAATAACCTTTATGTACCCATGCTCTTTAATTTTTCATAGAATTCTTGTATTCTTTTCGTTAGTTTTAAGTTTGTATTTCTGTTTATGAAACAAAATGGCTCTTTATAACCAACAATGTGACAAGAGGCTGAGAATTCATATTAGCTAAATAATAGAACATCCTTATACAAAGTTACCATCATCGACGAACCGTGGATTCTGCTGAGACTTGATATATAGTGCCGAGATTTGTCGACTTGATTATGGGCTCCCCAGATTTATATCTACATTAATCTACTTCAACTAAACTCAAGGAAAATCTCCCGGCATTTTCCATCTTCAGTATCTTAATATCCACCCTTGGCATCCACTCTGTCACCAATTTTTGTCAAGAAGCTTAACATCTACTCTTGTCAGCCTATTAATATCCACCTTAACCAGGTTCCTTAGCTCCTTTACTGGCCAGATATTGTAATCTGGAAATAAGTTGCATTTATTACTATCATAATAGTTTGAGGTTCATACAAGTACATAGCCTACAAATATAATCTCTAAGAGAACACCAAAATATGAACATCCAGACCCAGTATCAGGTTTGTAAGTCTATAAGAAATGATACGACCACACATATAGATCAAATATACGATTTAATGGGTTCTTTAAAACCACAATGAGCATTACAATTAAAAACATCCCCCACCCTAAACGAGCTTTAGTGCACCTAGCCATGGATCAGTCGCCCCCAAACGCCTAACAGTGCACCTAGCCATGAGTCAGTCCCCCATAACCACTTACAATGCACCTAGCCATGAGTCAGTCCCCCATAACCACTTACAATGCACCTAGCCATGAGTCAGTCCCCCATAACCACTTACAATACACCTAGTTATGAGTCAGTCCCCCATAAACTCCTAACAGTGCACCTAGGTATGAGTCAGTCCAACCTAACCAATTTAAAGTGCACCTAGGTATGAATCAGTCCCCTCCAAACTCCTTACATTGCACCTAGACATGAAGTCAGTCCACCATGCAAACTTACAGTGCACCTAGACATGTATCAGTCACCCATAAACTCCTAACAGTGCACCTAGGCATGAGTCAGTCCATCCTAACCAATTTAAAGTGCACCTAGGTATGAATCAGTCCCCTCCAAACTCCTTACATTGCACCTAGACATGAGTCAGTCCACCATGCAAACTTACAATGCACCTAGCTATGAGTCAGTCCCCCATAAACTCCTAACAGTGCACCTAGGCATGAGTCAGTCCAACCTAACCAATTTAAAGTGCACCTAGGTATGAATCAGTCCCCTCCAAACTCCTTACATTGCACCTAGACATGAGTCAGTCCACCATGCAAACTTACAGTGCACCTAGACATGTATCAGTCACCCATAAACTCCTAACAGTGCACCTAGGCATGAGTCAGTCCATCCTAACCAATTTAAAGTGCACCTAGGTATGAATCAGTCCCCTCCAAACTCCTTACATTGCACCTAGACATGAGTCAGTCCACCATGCAAACTTACAATGCACCTAGCTATGAGTCAGTCCCCCATAAACTCCTAACAGTGCACCTAGGCATGAGTCAGTCCAACCTAACCAATTTAAAGTGCACCTAGGTATGAATCAGTCCCCTCCAAACTCCTTACATTGCACCTAGACATGAGTCAGTCCCCCATAAACTCCTAACAGTGCACCTAGGCATGAGTCAGTCCAACCTAACCAATTTAAAGTGCACCTAGGTATGAATCAGTCGCCTCCAAACGCCTTTCAGTGCAACTAGCCACGAGTCAGTCCATGGTTATGAGCTGTTACCACCGGCCAAAGGTCGTTTAGGTGGCACTAAGCCAAACGTTTCAATATTATTTAGTTATCAATTCAATACGACTTGGGCACAGACAAGGTTTACACCTTGTCCTTGGACTAAAGGGAATATTCACAGGGCTGTTAATAAGAAATAACAATAGACACACATTACCAAGGCCGTAACCAGCCAATAATATTGGGTGGGTACATCCCCCAATTACCGGAAGATAGAAAAAATTCTAAATGATCAACAGTTCTAGAAACCTTTTATGGTAACACAGCCCCGTAATTTGTACTTGTATCTTACTTTTGATATTGTTTGAACCATTAAAAAAAAAGCCATACTGAATGTATTTTGTTCATAACATTTCGGGGTGTAGGGGGGTCTAAAACCCCCCCAAAAAACCTGGCTACGGCCTTGTATATTACTTTTTGTTAATGTACGCTTTAGTCCCAGCTTCATTACTAATTTTGATGAAATCTATTAATTAAGAACTTCGTCAACTTCCCAACAAGCTAAATTTAATTTTTTTGTAACGTTTGTTTTAGTCAGGAATAGAATTGAGGACCTTTAAGTAGGTAGGTGCTCTACTGACTGAGCTAGAGATCGAACATCAAAAGATTGGTCTCCCTCGTGTTCCGTTGGATTTCCAATTGCCAGTGTTGTTATTTACTGCAGCGTGTTTTGCTACCCTCTATGGTACACTAATTTAATCACACTATTGGGCTAGGTATGAAGATACAATTAGAGGAAATGTATCATAATTTGCGTGGATGGAGGATGTGACGCTATTTAAGAATTAAACACCCTAAATACACCTGGCCAGGACTTGAACCTAGGCCATCGCGTGACAGGCAACCCAGACTATACGAACTCGACGTACAGTCAATCCGTGAGCCCATTGATGCCGGTGTTCTATTTGGAGGCCGACCAGAGCACACGCCAAGATGAGGCCTTAGTAAAGGAGGCAAACAGCTCCACTTCCAGACACTGCCCTTTGTCACAGCCAGCCTGGGACATCAACCCTCCCTCTGCCGAGTATCACGCACAATAAACACGCACAATATGTCTGTTGTAAGGGTTTTCATTGTGTCGTCACCCCCCTTCACCCTTCCTATCAGCTCTTGTCTCCCTCTCAATTCTCCGAACCCTCACACACGTCTTACACTCAATTCCGCCACTTACAACCACGTCTTCATGCGGAGAAACCTCGAGATATATTTAGGAGGGGAGGGAATCACAAGGTCACGGCAGCTCACAAAATTAACAATAATGGTTCAAACAAAATAAAAAAACAAAATAGGTTTGAAAATAATGATGCTATTCAATATGTGTCTTTATTTTAGCTGAAAGAACTTCTAAACTAAACAGATCTATTTAAAAACAATTTAAAAGAACCATCTTGGTTTTACTTATGAAAACATGCATATGTAGTAGCATGGTCTAAAGCGTAATCTTTGAAATAGACTCAATTACCAGTGACTGGGAGATAGGGGTTCGAATCCCGGTTGGATGTATTGAGGGTGGTTTTTCCTAAAGTTTGGTGTCCCATTCTTCCTACCGGTAATTCGGGTTGATTTCCTCTAAATCCACTCTCCTCATCCTCTTATTAATACAAATATTTGTAGGTTTATAGCCCATACGCGTAGTGAGTAGTAATGCACTTTTTTCCCCTCACAAAAATGGACTTTGGTTATTTAATTTCTTGTACTGTGATTGCGGGTGAAAAAAAAGAGTAGAACTGCCACTGACTCGACCCTGGGTTGGTAGACAAAGAGCTATACGAATTTAAATCTGCCTGATACAATAGGTTAAAGTTCTATATTCCGAATCAAATCAAAAATATTTACTAACGAATCATGAAACTTTTAAAAATGTTGTCAGTAAAGTTGCTCCAACAAAGGAAAAACATATTTTTAAAGCATGTTTTAATAAAATGAACTTTATATGATATAAAAGAAAATATTCTTTTCATACTGTACAATTACATTTTTAAGGGCTTTGAATATACAGCTTAATCTTTCAGAATTCGCAATTTTCTTTGATAAATCCTTATATCATGTTCTTTATGTTAATGTTTCATAAAATATATTACATTATAATTTTTCTTTGATAGATCTTCAAAGCTACATCGTATTTATTATATTAAATAATTTTGACAATGTAATAGCGCCCTAGGACCGTTCTAGTCTCATCAACCACTTAAAAAAAAATGATTAAGTCTCTTTGACATGGACTAATTGGGCACAATACCGTGGCTTTCTCTGAATCACGTCTTACTATCCATCCGAAATATACGAGTTTTAACCACGCCAATGGGATAATAATTAGTAAGGTGAAATATAGAGAAAATGCAACAGCATTGGCCTAGAGGGATATTAGGACACCATTAAAACCATATTTTCCGTTTAAAGCTAAACGAAACTCGTCTTCGTTTTTATCTAAATGTGGAGCTATTTTA
The DNA here is from genome assembly GCA_901482245.1 of Timema douglasi. Lineage (NCBI taxonomy): Eukaryota > Metazoa > Arthropoda > Insecta > Phasmatodea > Timematidae > Timema > Timema douglasi. The sequence continues at coordinate 58,659 of CABEEJ010000599.1, forward strand.
TCTTATAAAAATGTCTTTGTTGACATTAATTGCGTCGGAATTTTTTTTTTTTTTTTATCATACATGTCTCTATATTATGTTTACTA
>CABEEJ010000599.1:63969-89818 GCA_901482245.1 Timema douglasi
GCCATGGTCTTCTCGGAGAGATAGGTCTCCAGTGTTCTAGTCATGCCATGGTCTTCTCGGAGAGATAGGTCTCCAGTGTTCTAGTCATGCCATGGTCTTCTCAGAGAGGTAGGTCTCCAGTGTTCTAGTCAAGCCATGGCGTCCTCGCTGTTGTGAAGGCGAAGCGACCGAAATCAATGACAAAACAATGCACTCAATTAAGATGAGAATAACGGCACAGATTCTAACCAAACAAATGCGGAAAGGGGTGGCAGCACAATATGAAGAATGGGATTTATAGTTGTAACCTAACCTATGCAGGAAAGGTGGTATCAAAAATAAAATATTGATATGTGGCCAATGCTTTAAAACCAAATTATTGTAAGAACTCGCAATATATAAAAAGTACGCTTTGTTACATAAATGCACATTCTCAAACTCTTTACAGCCCAGAGCTGTCAAAATGTTCTATACTCTTTACTGAGTAACGCAAAGAACCACACCCATCAACTCAGATGAAGACTATAATATTGATAATATGTTTGACAATAAAGAAGAAGAAAATGCACCATGATGTTTTTGTAAAGTTACTTATCTTGACAAACATTCAAGTGGAAAAAGAAACTGGATTAGGTGTCAAACCTGCAAATTGTGGTTTCATGAAGTATGTGCCGGGGCCTTTGGAAAAAAAAACCAGTTTAAGTGTAGAAAATGCAGATAAAGATTTTGTTTGCATCTAGTAGTATACACCTTTAATAAAAAAAATTAAACTGGCTATACTCATGCTAAAATATAAAAATAAATATGTAATTCAAATAACCCCATCCCTGATCCAAATAGCCCCACGTTTTTACTAAAATGTTATTTACACTTGATTAATTAATTATTAATCTTTATTATCTTTATTATCTTTATTAATTATGTCCTACTTAATTTTTTTTCCCAACAAATACTAGGTATGGTTCAGAAGCTATGAATAAAGATATAAATAACTGTTAAAAAAACCTGGTCTGAGAGTTGAGAACGCAGTTAAACAAATCCGAAACACACGACATTAATTTAGTGAACTATAGTTCATACTCTATACTAATATTCAGTACAACAAGATACATTCATTTAAAACACGAATACATTTTATACTAAACGTTTACACGGAACACTGGTTGTAGAGACAAAAACCAAACGGCGGGTGAACTTTGTCTATGGTAACGAGACCTAACACAAGTTTTTATGCCAAATTCCTGCGTTATACAAGTGGCAGAATTCCCAATACAACACGAGGAAGGGTTGGCAGGAGGAAGCTACACTCACTATCAACAACCCCCCCCCTCCAGTGGCATATTCCACAACTAATAAGATGGCCACTACATCTTGTGTAGTTATTTTTAAAGAAGAATGTTGGAGTTCCCTAAGTAGGCTTAAATACCTTGTATATTTTCATAAACATATTTAAAACAAGTTGTATGCTTATTAATACAATTTATTTAATAAAAGGTTAATTTTTTCAGTTTGATACATTAAAAAGATTTAAAAGTGTGGATTTGAGCTCGGAAACTCTAGATTATGACAAATTTACGCTTCCAGCTCAGTCAAGTTGATCTATTGTTGAGACAGAGAACTTTAAGTAATATTTCTGCCATTTATACAAAAAAATATTTTTATTGATGAATTGCATGAAGCGTCCAAAGTAATCATATTTTTTACTTCTGCAAACCAATTTTTTACAACAATAGTTTTATTTCAACAGAATCACTCTCAGAAGAGTGCAATCGAAGAAGGGAATGGTATCTATATTGTTTTATGTTGATTTACTCGCCAGACAAGCCACGCCTCTTATGCTGTTTAACTGGCGAGGATAATTATCCTGCAAGCCACTAGCGTGACGCCTGTTTTCACAGTTCCAGCATTTCAAAATTAGGCAGTTGTGAGATTGTGAATGAAATGCAAGCATTCCTTTAAATACTCAAAACCCTCACGTTTTAAAATTAGGGGTACAGACAGATCACTCAAGTATCTAGATATTATCACTGAATTCCAGTATTATAAAGGCTAGGATGTTGCAATGATGAGGACAAAATGTTGACTAAGCGCGTTTTCATGTATATACTATTATGAACGTGTGTTTTTATTATCAGACTCAACATATATCCCTGAAAAGAATCTACTCTAGGGGTTCCCAAACATTTTTTACCAGAGGACCCCTTTTGGCTTTGTAAAGTATTCATGAATCCTCACATTTTTGCTCACATAAAAATAGGATGTCTATATGAGAAGTACCCAAAATTAATTATACATATTAATTTTTTTTAGTTTGCTATAAAAATGATACATTCAAAAGTATATATTTTATCTCAAATAGTATTTTAAAGTTGGGAGTGATTGTAGACAGCTGAACTCTTGTGTTGAGGGCAACGTCCAGTCTGCAACTATATTTAGATTCTGCTACCGCATACCTCCATCAGAATTCACTCAGAGTAAATTCATTGAATTTCTGTTTTGAGCTAGTAAAATATGTAATAACTTTAAAACACTTGTAATTTAGCACAGGCATTCCATCTGGTTTCTCTGAAACACAATATGAATTTCAGACCCACGAAACATCATTGGTAGAAGATGGGAAGTATTTTTCTAACGCTTGTTGAAAACCACCTAAATGCTGAAAGATTATATCTAAAATACGATTAGTTTCTTCTAGACTATATTATGTTTCTACCAATAATTAATTCAAAGTCGGAAAGCATTCATACTGTCTTTTTTCTATTCATCTCGTCCAAAATTTAAGTTTTCCATCAAAATACGCTATTCTTTCCCTTGTTGTTAATACCGACACACTATTTCCTTGACATAACATATTTAAATAATTAATTATTTTAAAAATATGTACTAAGTAAGCCAATTTATGTAGCCAAGAGGTATTTAACAAAGAGCGCTAAAGATAAAATGGGTGATTAATAATAAAAGAATAAATTTTCGAGCGAAATTAAAAAAAAAACTAACAATAACTTTTCCTGTATGAAGCAGTAACGTTGTGGGCGCACTTCCCATTTCTTTGAAAAGTAATTTAAGCCCATGGCATTAATTGGCCTTGATTTAATGTAGTTAACTCTTTTTACAACTTCATCCAACACAGATTTTAGGTTTCTTTCCATCATTTTGGAAACAAGCACTTGTCAGTGAAACACACAGTGATTATTCTAACGAGACGGTGCCACACCATTTTTCCTATTATTGCTCTGGCTCAATCAGTGAACACACAATACTTTTCGCTAGTGATTACATGTTCTATCATGTAACTATTTATGAATTTAAAGATTTCTTCTCCAGTCTCACAACTTTCAAGAGATTTACAGAGCAACAAATCTCAATAGATTTTATTCTGGAACAGGTAACGTACAAATACAAGAAATACTGATAGCCCTGACACGTATGTTGATTCGTAAAGTTTGAAAGAAAAGGCAGACCTTGATTTAGATCGTGACACCAATTCCTTTTCTATATCTGTTAACAGATCCAGAATGCGACGTTTAACAGTATTACACGAGTCAGATAACTGAATTGTATCCAGTTTATTTTTTGTTCGCTCACTAAGCACATGAGCTGCCATTTAAATTGCACAAGGATCAATTATGGTTTAAGTTATTGTATGGACCTCTCCTGCAGGCACCATACGCTAACTCATTCTATAGTAGGCCCCGGTATAGATTTCACTGTCAGTTGTTGAACTTTTCGTCATAAGGCTATGACATTTTGTTAATGCCCCAAGCTTATGATTGAAAATACTAACATCTTTGTCCTTATATTCGATGTCTACAAAGTTTGGCAGGTAATATAGAACTGTCTGATAACACTTTATAGCACAAGACGCATATTGAACCAGGGAAAATTTATCACTTGTAAATGTAAAACCCAGAGACAAATAGAAATCATTGCACTTCCGTTTTATTCCACTTTCTGTAGTTCTATAACTGCCCAAACAAGATAGTGACGAGAATCGTCGAGATTCTTATAAACTCACAAAGTCGGTTACACTGGAACTTGCGATAGTAGAACTGTATTATTTACTTAAACTACTTCTTTTTTAGCCATTGCTCCATGATAAGTAATCACGAACGAATTAATTGACTCAAATAAATAACACGAACACACAGTACCTAACAAATGTTGTGGGTACTGTTTTTAACACGAGCGGTAAAGAGAATGAGTGAGCACGTCACCAAACTGCTATCTGTATTGATAGACGTTGCTAAAAATGAGAACAATGGCTGGTCCTGTTAGCAGGTGTCTGGTGGAGAGAGGGTTGCTAATTCAGAGCAATATACATTGATGCGAAAGAAAATAGGGTAGGATTAGGGAGGGAAATACCCATTTCACTACAACTACTAAGAAGTATTATTTTGAACCTAGTGAGAAACTTAGTAATTGGCAAGAAAATATAGGAAATTCAAGTCACCATCTACCCTTGAAACTCGCTGTTTCTTGGTGGGCATTTATTTTACATTCCTAGTTTGAATGAATGGAGGTAATGGATCTTGAACAGAGACTTTAAAAGAAGAGAGAGACGTATTCATCCTTTAAGTTACCCTCCACTCAAATCCGGGTATATTTATTCTAGATTCAATCATCCTTATGCCATTTGCCTGGTGAAATACGGATAAGCCGGGAGGATACCTCAATGCAATTTAAAATAAATAGCTTACAGCCAACACTTTTTTTTTGTATCGGAACTAGCAGTTCGACCCACTCTTCGCGTGGTTAAGCGGCACCCAAGTTATATCCTCTTAGAACGTTCAGCATCTGGCTACCCACTTTTGGATAGATCCGCGTTATAATATCCTGGGCTAACTATGGCACTCACGAAACAATTATATTAATTAATAAATTTAATATATGGGACAAAATATTACTTTGTTCACACAAATGTGGCTACACTTACTATATAGTATACCTTTCACATTCCTTTGACATTATGATAAGTATGTGGATACCCGGACGAGTTAAAAATCGTAAAATACACAAGTCTTTTAAATACTTTTTAAAAATTATTTCCTACTCTCCTTCCACGCAGACTTGGCTGCATTTTTCTGACTCATACTATCTTCATTCAAACCCCAACCATATTGTGATTTTTAAATTCATAAAATAATATTTACCTCCTATAAGTGATTAAGAAAATTATTCGAAGATTTGAAATGTGAAGTTTGCTTTCAGTGCCAGTGCCCTACGCCCAGTTAAATGTAATTTATTCACTTTTCAGGGAAATAACTCTTCGCTCCGCCCCACAAATATGTGCTCTAAATATACACGGTTCTTTTAAACTGCTCTACACGATTCTTTTGAAAAAGTTTCATCAGTTTGCAGAGTTTTCTTGGTATATTGTACACGAGATAGAAAAAAAAAAGAAACAACAAACTTATTTTTTTCTGCTTTTAAAAGCTACTGCATAAATCATATCCAAGTTTGAAGTTAGTTATAAACTACGAGCTACATAGTGAATTATGGTAATATTACATCCCTCCCTCCTTTTACCATTTATGACACTTTTTTTTATACCCCTTTTCTACTGGAACGTGCAAGAATTAATGTTTCTTGGTGTACTTTGATATATTGTAGTCACCCTCAACTCAGGAAAGCTAGAGTAGGTTTTCAATGAATGCTAATTTGTTAAAATGTGGCTTACATATGATACTACAGAGGTTTTTTTTTGGTTGACATTACATATCATATTAGTTTGTTACACACACACACACATACCATTTTATTTTTAAATTTAAGTTTGGATCACAATCAAAACATACTTAAAATTAAAGCTTTATTCAGCAAATATTAGAAATAGCTAAAATAGTTTAGAGCAATATAAATATAGAATTAGTTTAGTATGAACTTTGTTAAACGTTTGCTTATTTTAAACGTGCTAATATAGTTTGCATAAATACTGTGGATTTCTAATTTTTAATAATGTTTCCACAAGTAATAGCATCCTTATAGTTTATTGTTTTTAATGGCGTGTCGTTTTACGGTCATACAACTATTTAATATTAATATTATAATAATTCATTGAAATATTTATAATAATAATATTATTATTAATTCATCCAAATATTTATAATAGTAATATAATTAATATAATTTTAATACAAATTATTAATACTAACGAATATTATTAATATTGTGTATTAATAATATTAATAAAACATTTACATTATTTATATTAATATTAATATTATAAATATGTCATTCTGTATACTTTATATGAATGTCTCGTTTTACCAAATTTCAGCCCCATACATTAATTACTTCACCTTAACAATGGAACGCAAAAGGCATACAATAGCAAGTTTTCCGCCTTATAGCTAGAAAACTTTAATGATTTGAAATATATTGAATCACAATGTACATCTTATGATTATAGGCCTACACTTGTTAAAAATGCCCAATAATTTCTTATTATCGAATTACATGAAGTTTTAATAATATTTATACCTGAATTCAGATTCCATCCAGATATTCTAATATAATTATATTCTTTATTAAATAAAAATGTCGATCATAATTTTATATTATGGTATCTGCATAATTATATTTGCTGTGGAGATAAGGACTGTATAACTTGGAGGACATTTACTTTATTTTGCCTATCAGGAATGTGGGTAGCCATTTAAGAAATCCCAACCTCAAGACACCCGATTGGGACTCTAACCCGAGACTTCCTGTCATATGTATTATTATTATTATTATTAGCACCACGTCTTACTACCCGTTCGGGTTGTACGCACTTACGCTAATGTGTAATGGTAGGGTGATTGTTAGATGAAATGAAGGACCTACAGTTTAACGTGGATTCCGAACCACGGTGGAGGCCTGGCATTCCCCTGTAATATGTAGTCTAGTTTATTGCGAGAGTGATGCATTGTTATTTAATCCATATTCAAGTTAAATTTCAGAAACAATAATTTTTTTTCGTAGATAAACTCACATGTTTCACGAAGATAAAACTAATTAAATACAACGGTAATAAAAGCGATACAAACAACGGAGCGTATTTATTATAAGGCGTAGCGTGTCTGAACGCTCAACCAAATAAGCGTGCTCGTTATCAATCCCGTGGTTTTATCACTGCCAAGAAGCTGAGATGCCCGGGATGCAGGACTAATAACTAATTTGTTCGTGTCGAAAGATAATTACGATTGTATTTACACTCCGCATTGTCCCAAAGAGATGGCATACTTTTAGGTACATCTCATTCTTTATTATAAAAACAATATACTACAACAAACCTTCACAAAGTATAGTGTGGAGCCGAAACAATTAGACCACTGGTTCTTAACCTGTGGTCCGCGGACCCCAGGGGGCCACGATGTCCTCACAGGGGGTCCATGAAAGTTTGAAGAATTGTTCTTGTAATTTCAGTTTCTCCAGCATGAATTAAAGACGACTATATTATTATAAATTTATATGGAATCAATAACTCGAAAAAAAAAAGAAAAATCTGGGAGCTGAAGGAGGAGGCAGAGTACAGGGCGCACTGGAGGTATACGTTCACTGACAAAAAAAATTGATTTGTCGTAAGACATAACACCTAATAATAATGGAATCATTATAATAAAATTATTATAATATAAATGTGTGCATTAACGGATTAACTTATTTATCCCTTCCCTCCAAATTAGAAGAACCATCATGATAAACTTTAAATAAATATTGGTTGAACTCAAGGGTTTTAAATCTTGGGCTAAGTCATGGTGGTCCGAAGCAACAAAATATATTTAAAGGGGGTCCGGGGTAAAGAAAAGGTTTAGATCCGCTGAATTAGACGATTATTTTCAAAGTAAATATTCACTATCTAAATAAAAGCAAACTACAAACTACACTTTTTGAAGATATTGTCCCTCAGGCGAGCTCCACCGGACGTCAGACAAACCTCAGCAATTGTCCATCACTTTCCTCAGCATAGATCATATAAATGTTTCCGACCTATCTTGTATTATCTATTTTTTTTAGCAGCATGTCTTTCTTCCCGTTCATAATATATACTAATTATGCTAATTTGGAGGGGATGAGTTAGGTTAAGAGGAAGTGTGACCCTATTTGTGTAGATGGGGAGTGTAAAACCATCTAGAAAAAGTCACTCTCAGTATTTTTCTAATCACCACGTCTTACTACCTGTTCAAGCTATACTAATATATTATAACTATTCTAATGGGGTAAGGATGGTGGAGAAAGCACTTTATAGGCAATATATCCACATTAGCGTGGAAGGAAAGTAGGAAACCATTTAGGAAACACTAGTCTAGTAGAGCCGACCAGGATTCTAGCCCCGATCTCCTCGTAATAAGCAAGATAGTCTAACACCAGAGATATGCCTTAGACGATTTAACCACCAAACCCGGTACAAATTATTACAATTTTAGTTAATATAGTTCAGTTTGATTTCAATTATGGTGGTGGTGGAAATTTAATTCCTACATTGACCCTGGTCCTTAATGGCAATCTTAAAAAATTAGCCTTATCGGTCATTTTTTAATTACAATGCTTTAGAATGAATCTCTAAATAATAGGATATTTTCGCCAGCACCGGTGGGCATGTGGTCTTGTAATGTTGGTTTTTCCAGCGATGAGAAGGTCGGATGGAGCGCCAGTCGACAAAGTTAATGTTTCCCTCCACACACAAGGAGGTTTACCTACCCTCCTTATCTCTAAACCATGAGTGCAAGTCTACAAAGTTAATGTTTCCCTCCACACACAAGGAGGTTTACCTACCCTCCTTATCGCTAAACCATGAGTGCAAGTCTACAAAGTTAATGTTTCCCTCCACACACAAGGAGGTTTACCTACCCTCCTTATCTCTAAACCACGAGTGCAAGTCTACAAAGTTAATGTTTCCCTCCACACACAAGGAGGTTTACCTACCCTCCTTATCGCTAAACCACGAGTGCAAGTCTACAGATAGTCCTTACGGGTAGTAAGACGTGGTATCTTACTATTTATTAGAATAAGGGACCTTGCTAGGATTTTATTAATAGCACATAAGTCTTTCTTTTTGTTACCAACTTGAATGAATGGGGGAGTTAGGTTCTTTGAATAGATGTAGGCCTACATGACTCTGAAAGGAACGGCCGTGACAGGTCTATCGGAACAATTTATGAGTTTTTAAATTTTGATATAAAATGCCAGTGCTACGAGGGATATTTTTTTCCTAAATATTTTCCCGCTCTCCCCACTTGGATGGTGATACTATTTAGCCAAATCACACCATACTCGTCCATTAGCCATGATTGTAATTAAAGATGTATATAGCTCGTAAAAGTAGTTAGACTCGATGGATTAAAATTATTATTTTTATTATTTAGCACCGCGTCTTACTACCCGTTCGGGTTATACGCTTTAAGTACTAATTACGCTAATGGATTAGGAATTGTGAAGGATGAATTAGAGGAAGTGAACCCGCATTTGCGTGGAAAACCATTTAGGAAAAAACACTCCCAGTTCACCCGACCGAGATTCGAACCTCGATCTCCCCGTCCTCAGCGGTCGAGATCAACACGACTAGCGCGTTAGCCAACTACGCCACAAAGGCGGGTATGGATTAAAATAAATAATAAAACTTTTTTTTAACGCAGCAAGTGTTTGGACCTAAAAACATCTTATGTGACTTAATATTAATTGATCAAATCCTCGATAATAAGCTGAAATCGCTAAAAATGTGTTTTAAATGTTTGTTATCAAGCTCCGAACAATAATATATGTTCTATCAATCAGGATTTATCTCCATTTAATATTTCAAATCTCTAATCAGGTAAATAAAATCAGCGCTCCAATCACCAAAAACTCATCCAGTCTTGCCTTTTGTTCCTATCCCCAGCGTATTGACTTTCTTCTTTATTCCTTATGGCTGGTGGAATGCGAAAACTAGGAGGCAAGTTACTTATAACATACGGATCAAATTCATTTTAGTCAACACGTACAAACAGCTTCAGAGAACGTGTTATTTGTCATCACATGACTTACACATTATTATAAAAACCAGAGGACAGTCGCCCGCTTTAGAACTATCCCAAGAGACAAAGGCCTGTTTTACAACTGTGTCCAACAGTCAACCATCTGTTTCAGAACTAGGACAAGAGACAAAGGCCTGTTTTACAACTGTGTCCAACAGTCAACCATCTGTTTCAGAACTAGGACAAGAGACAAAGGCCTGTTTCAGAACTAGGACAAGAGACAACGGCCAGTTTCAGGGTCAAGCCAGTAAAAACCGGCCTAGTTAAGAACTTTGTCCAGCAGACAGAGCTATTTTCACAATACATTGGTCGATTTCAGAGAGTAAATGCACCATGTCAAGGCTCAATACTGGCTTTAGTTTGGATAGTATACTAAAATATAATGAGTTTAATATATTTTTAATAATGATTAGTGATTGGATGTAAGGGTTGTTGAGAGCGCCATTTTGTGATGGACCTTGAATGTCGTACCTCTTTTCTGCAGATAGCTTCCAAATGGAATCTGAGAACCCTTTTTTATTGTAGACTAAGTTAAGATTCATTCTTCTAACTTGTAATATATAAGCAATCATGTTTTCAACAATTTAATATGTTTATTACAAATGTATTTTTTTGCTAGAAGATTGTCCAAAAGTGAATGCTTAGTCTGTGGTGTGTTTGACACAAATAGAAAGAGCCTTTAGCCTGAATGTATACCCATACTATACTGTTATACTGTTTATCACAAGTAACAGTGTTGACTTAAATTCCTGTATCCAGCTGCTATTTTCTAGTTTTTACGTATGAATATCCGCAAATGCCAGCAAATACATATTAATTGATCATTTGAATGTGATGTAATACATAATTACATGTACTATTGAAATAATCACTGCTTAAAATTATGATCAATGCTGGTAATACGCTGTGTCATAGTTGATATTTTGAACTAAAAGCCTGTAGCCTCGTAATCTATTCTCAGAATTAATGTTTCAGCTACTAATCAATCTTACGAAGACACCTCAGTCTCGTTTTATTTCATACGCCACATTTTCGTCTCCATAAAGTACTTCCCATTGGGTTTCAAGTTGGCTAAAAACCCATTAATATTGTCACGCGCACACGTTCATCTGTACTGCGAATAAAAAAGAAGAGTATTTGATAGTAAAGTAGCCCTTTGTTGTGTTTTAATGAATGGTTTTAACGGCTTTTATACAATGGGGCCCTTCCACAAATCCTGGGGATGCGTTTTGCTCGGTAATGACACATTTGGAATCGTTTATACCGCCAGTCACAAAGCGACACCATTCCACTTGGACGATTGCATTGCAAGCAAAAAGGATACATTTTCAAAGGCTCACTAACGATGCAAAAACTTAGTGCTTTTGTGAAAGAAAAATTGGTAAATTCACTTTAATATTGTTTTGATAGATAACTTTTTATAATTTTAAATTTTATCATAATATAAATAATATAGTAAAAGTTTTCATCTAAACATTTAGTTTGTAACTAAATTTGACAAAATATATACGTATTTTACATGCATATGATCAGATACTTTTTGCCGTGTAATATTGACTCTCTAAGAACTAACAAAAAACTTAAACCTATAATATGTATGTGGTTTAAGTCAATATTACAATCCCCAACAACCTTCTACCTCCCAAAATCAATTTAAAATGTTCTTCCTTATGGCCCCTTTGGTAAGGTTATATAAATGAGAGTAACTTTTGTAATGGAATACTGAACACAGAGATATATGAATAATGAATAGTAATGATGATAGTAATAATAATTTAATATCTTGATTTTAACAATATGCTTATATAATTTAAATGTTTAATCTTAAAACATTTAAATCTACAACGTTTATTTAAAATTATTGGTTATAGAAATTCAATTTGAAACAGAAATTGTTTGTTAACTTACTTAGGTCAATTTATTGTTAATAAAAATGCATTTAATTGCTATTAATGAAGATAAGATTATCTATAAAAAATTCATTTTTATAAATGCTTGGTAGTTTAATCGCCCTGTCCTAATTTGGAGTGTTTGTTTAAATTAACATTATAGTGTTGAAAGAAGCGAACGACAGAACTGGTCTAGTTAAACTTGTTTTGATGAGCAAGTAAACATTAGGACGTAACAGCTGACGACCAATGTGTCAGCGTTGTTCTTAGTAATGGGGCCAATTTGTGGTATAATGGTTCTGTTTTAGAGCTATCGCGGCTGACAAAATAATATCCATTCAGAGGGGTCACTCTGCTCGTTTTGGGGCTGCGTGTATTAGAACGTTGGATCATCGGGTACTTGTTTTATTGGGCACCGGGGTTTGAATCCTTGAGGGAACACAGAGGGTGTAAGTCAGGCTATCGGTTAAGCATTTCTTACCAAACCAGTTATTTTGTGAGTTCCTAAGTCGGAGTATTTATATCCTTTGTAACTTTTTCATACCATCACATTTGGTAGTAGTGCATATTGCTACTAATAAATCCTATAAACCAAAGCAGTGTATACATTACGAACCCACACATCTATTTTCCCGCCATTCTTATCTTTTCCCGCAAGCCATATTGACACTTTAGGCCCGCGAAGGACGGGGAGGTGACAGGAGCTATTTTATACAGCGGTCTTACTTTAAAAAACTGCTAGGGCAGTGGTTTTAAGTATTAACAATAATTATGAATCTACAATTATACGATTGAATGATGATTTCTGTCAATGCTAGACAGTCGAAGATGTGTGAAGATTGAAAAGATATGTCATGGTGTCAGAGAAACTCGACAGTGTTTTTTGTTAGAACGGATTGTTCAGCCTTGTTTCATTTTTGTCAGCGCTCATTAGGGGGAAAACATACTATAGGGCTACATTATCAAGTTTTCTCAAATTAGTATGATAATAAAAGTATATTAATATAATACCAGAGGCAGTGGGTGTACGGACATAAGCGTTAGTTTCGTTTATCAGTGATTGGCGGATCTGTGGTCTAACACCATTCACTCCCCTCCACGCATATTTAAGCTCAAGTACTCTACATTCTGTCTTCCTTGTTTTTAACTGATTAGTTTAAATATAATATAGAATGGGTTGGAGATAGTTTGTGTTTGTGTGAGAGAGATAGTGTGTGTGTGAGAGAGATAGTGTATGTGAGAGAGATAGTGTATGTGAGAGAGATAGTGTATGTGAGAGAGATAGTGTGTGTGAGAGATAGTGTGTGAGTGAGAGATAGTGTGTGTGAGAGATAGTGTGTGAGTTAAATATATATATATATATATATATTGTGTGTGAGAGAGAGAGAGAGAGAGAGAGATAAAAAGAGAGAAATAATGTATGTAGGAGTGTGTGTGTCTGTGTGTTGGAGAAGTTTGGTGGGATACACAAAACATTACTTTGAAATATTATCAACATACTCAATATTATTAGTGGTAGCTAGGAAACATAACTAAATTTATTGGTGTTGTGATACTCTTCGAAAAAACAAACACCAAAACCCTTGCTTTAAACAATTTAAATGGCTATCTAAGCACATTTCAAGATTATTTTATCAATATGTGGAGTTAAAATACATTCCAAAACACGTTTAAACATAATTGTATCGTTTTAAATTTATAATTCATGCGTGAAACAAAAGTAAGAAAATATTTAAGTGAAATTGACTATTTAACCTTTTAATTTGCGAGTTATAGTTAATATTGTTTATTTAAATGTGAACTAATGATAACAACTGTCTGATAACAATAAATGTTTCTAGTGCTTAGAAAATTAATTCCTCAATCAAATAATGTATGTAAAAGATGTGTTAGATAGAAGCAGATATTATAAAGAACATTTTGTGATCACAAAGGAATATTTAAAAATAAAAAAGAACAAACAGTATCAATGCAAACAAAATGTCATATTTAAAATATACTATCATTGGTTTATTTAGTATGTACATATTTTTTCCAAAATTTGTTTATTTGTTGCACTGTAAAACTTAAATAAGAGTTAAATTATCATTTTCAAACAAAGAAGATTTTTTTATTTTCTAATATAAAACCAAGCACAAATCAGGCTTTCCGTAGTGATGTAGACAAAATTGAAAAACTGAAAATTCACTGATAAAATGGTTTTCGCTTGAAACTACTTTTTTTGGTGACATCCTGGACCTTTAAAATTAAAAATGACTTGTCATTCATCATCGCTTCAGTCATTTTCTCGTAATTTCAATTACCATAAAAGGGCTTATCCAAATTATACATAAGAGCAGAGGCAAATATTTAAAGACAAAAGAGGAAGGAAAAAAAATCAACAATAAAAATTGTACATATATATATATATTTTAACCCAATATCACTGGTTTGTTTTATAACCATACAAATGGATAATTGTTGTAATCCTTATACAGTATTTGTTGTACCATACCACTAAAGTAAGAGTTGAGTTGGTATCAATATTTTTGTAACCGGAGATGAATATGTTATACATTCATGCACAAACCAGGGTTTGCATGGTGTTATAAGTAAATAATGAAAAGTTTATCTCTAGAAAAATCAGATTTCCCTTAGAAAGTACTATTTTTGCCAACATCCTGGAATCCGAACCTTTAAAATGATTGTTTGATTGTTTGTCAAAGTTTGTTTAGCCATTTCCTCGTAATTTCGATAACCGAAAACGGACTTATCAAACTATTTTAATATAAGAATAGCTGGTGATTTATTTAAATGGTTAGCACGTTTGAATGTTACCCGTAGGGCCATGCTTTTTCATAAATTTGCTGTTTAACACCGTGGCTTTATATAATATACGTCTCAGGAAACTCTGGTACAGTTATTCTCAATTATCCTCCTCATCTTCTCTTTAACTCTATAAATAAAGTAGATTTTATAAATGGAAAATATGATAGTCTAAAACATTATTATTCGGCCTGGTATATTGATTATTGTTTGTGTGCTCCTAAAAGGTATTTTTACGTTGGTATTTTCATTGTAATCCTACTTTCACCTTATTAATTAAATAAACTTAGTCGATTGTAGACTTCAAGTATAAAATACCCTCTTTCACTTTTAGCTAACGCCAGTATGAATTTATTTCTCGTGTATATATATATATAACACAAGTGCTGCCACTAAAGCTTGGTGTGTATATTGATTATGTTGTTCTAAGTTAAGTTGGTTGTAAGAGATTTTCTCACACGTTTCCGTGTTTAGAAAACTTTCATTACATTTTTATTAAGATTAGTAAGACGATGATATTTGTATGTTTTGTGTGTATCCTTACATATCTTTATTTCTGGAACGTAAAATCTTGTATAAAACCATGATGCTACATTTAGATTGGCACAGATCCCGGAATTTAATATTATATCCTACGATAAGAGTCTTTGTTTATATTCCTCCTTCCCTTATTTGAAATCATCTCCTTTTACTTATATGGAGAATCGTTACGAAATATTACACCGATGTGTTCGCGGACTTATCAATGGAAGAGCACCCAGACCATTTTGTTTTTCGAATCTTATTAAACTTAAATCCATCTTATCTTTTGGAAGCCAGTCATAGAGGCTCCAGGCTTCACCTTATACAGCGGGAGTTTTCGAACTCGTACCATCTCATTCTCCCTGAACGTCTTCCCTTATGGATCCAAGCTAGGGGTAGTAACCCTTTCGTCCCTTTTATGGGTCTTTTGGTGTTGGTATAAGGCCATATTCCATCAAATGTCAGCGTATTCGCGGTAGTATTGGAGGAAGTATCTTAGGAATAGCATCATTGCAAGAGTTTATATGCTCACCTGTAAAATTTAGCCATAGTAATAGCATGGTTATCAAACAGTGGCTCGTGACCCGATGACAAAAAAATTTTGGACTATTCATTTGCGGGTTCAGTAACATTGTTATTCACATCTAAACAATGATTTAAATAAAGAGAATGAACTTATTAAAATTAAGTTTCTTTTGATTTTATAAGTTCCAAAGATAAAGACAAAAGCGCGCAAATCAAATTTATTGTATAAAATAGTTATAATAATCAACGTGTCTGCTATTGGGGACTAAAACTCTCTTTATGTTAATTGTGAAGTATATAGGCTATATATTAAAATTACATATTTCATAATGTCTAGTCTTTTGGGTTATTTATAAATAATCAGGTTAGTTAATTTTTGGATCCTTGCGAAGAGCAACAACACAACTTTTAAGTGAATTCTAATTTGATTTAGTTTTTAACTAAATGCAAATTGTGTTAATTTAATAGGGGTGGATTTAGGAGACGCTGCAAAGGCATGGATTGGACTGATGGAACGTACACTCCGTTTACCTTGAGAAGTAACCAGTTTACCCCTCACTTGTCCACAATGGCGCAGCTTACGAAATAAGAGCCATAGTATAATCCATCAAGAAAAGACTGACACCCTTCAGGGTAGATGAAATGTATGTTTGACGCTGAGACAACTACTTTTTATCTACGTTGAGCGTGATTTGGTTTAAGGTCTTCTTTAGAAATTAAGAGCTAGGCCTAGTAATCTTACACACGATTTTAATCTATATATGAACCAGTTTAACAACTTAAAAAACACTTAAAAAAATGCATTTAAATATTTATTATAGCTTACGTTTCTCTACAAGGTTATACCTTAAAACTATGAACCGTTAATTCAAAGGCAATTCGATAAAAATAACATACAGCTGTTTGTTGTTATTTTAAGAATAATCAACTTTTGAACGTCAGTCTCATTTTTTCTGGTTCACTGGTAACGGCTGCGATTTCAACCTTTTTAACCTCACGGCACATTAAACATGACACTAAAATGATCAAGGCACACTGAACATGGCACTAAAACTATCAAAGCACACCATAAGTTTATAAGGAGAGATTTTATAGCTAAAAAACTAGTTTATTATATTGTGTTTAAAAGTTCTACAATAAATTTGTTATTTAAAAAAATAATGTTGATCATGGATTTAAAAATATTTATTTTTACTTTTCAATTTTTTTTCTCGCTTCTTTTCGATTTCCCCCCAAATTCCCACGGCACACCTGCTTGGCCTCCGTGGAACACTGGTTGAAAAACGCTGGGTAACAGGAAGGTAGGGCATCTAATTCCTCCAAGAGGTACTGAGATATGTTTTTTTGCTATATAGCTTATAACTTTTCTTTATCACAGATGTGGGTGCACTTCTTCCAGATTATGCCTCCTTACCTCTAATCGTGTGGATAGCCAAGATATGTGGCAATACGTGGAACGTATCTATTTTATCTTACTAGCCCCACGTCTTACTACCCACTCGAGCTATATGCACTAATTACTTTAAGGTGGTATACATGAGGAAGGTTTCATTTTTAGAGAAGATGTACCCGCATTGGCATGTAGGCAGAATGAAAAACTATATAACAAAAACCATTCTCAGTACACCCAACCGGGATTCGAACCCCAATCTCCCTGTCATCGCTAGTCCAGTTTATTGTGAGATTCACGTCTTAGACTATGTGCCCATCGAGGTGGGTGACGTATATATTTAGAATACCCATTCGGAAATCAAATCCAACCCCCCTTGGTGACCATGGAAACACTAGGCGAGAAATTTAGATTGACACTTTTGTGTTCTCGCGACAAGACCTTGAGTTTGAAATATTAGATGCCAAATTATAAATTTAAAAGTCTTGAAAATATCTATAAAGCCATAGGTGGTGTTCAACATGAATGAGTTATTCGTCACAGTATGTCTTTACAACGTTAGGCCCCAGCTGAAGCCATCTGTGTCAGGTGAATTAAATATCCAACCTAAATATTAGGTGAAGATATTTTAATAAGTAGAAGACCTGCGCTTTAAAGACCCTTTTAATGTCGGGACAATTAATGATTTTTCTAGTTTTATGAGCTTGAGTGCAATATTTTTTATAAAATAAAGAGTTTGTGTAAAATCGTTTTTATCAAACGAACAATGAAACGACGTCAGCTGGTTTTAAAAAGCGTTTGCCAATATAAAGCTCGGTCCTGTCCAGCTTGTCCCTCTCTTGTGAATTCCTGGCGGCGGACAGAAGCTTTGTTGAAAGACAATCCAGAGCATTTCCAGTGGTTTTCTCGCACTCTCTATCCCTCAGAACACCACAACAGACCATCCCCTTCACACCCCACCCCTCACAGCTTCCATCGCATTGATCTTGAAGCCAGATTCACCAAGGAAGGGTGCGGTATGCTGTGGAAGGGGCAAGGGAGGTGAGACTAAGGTGGAACCCTGCAACGTTTCAAGGGTGGAAGAGGGTAAGGGGAGGTTTTTCCTTCTTTTCTTTCTTGTTTATAGTCGTTGAAATCCTGATTCTAACTTCTCTGTGACATAAACTTGGCTGCAAGAATTTGCCTGTGAGCGTACGAAGTAGTGAATTGGATAATTTACTTTGTGTGTGAGTGTGTCTTCCCGTGTGTGTATGAAGTGTCTTCCCGTGTGTGTATGAAGTGTCTCTTCCCATGTGTACTTGAGTGTCTCTTCCCGTGTGTGCATGAAGTATGTCTTCCCGTGTGTGTATGAAATGTCTCTTCCCATGTGTACTTGAGTGTCTCTTAGCCGTGTGTGCATGAAGTATGTCTTTCCATGTTTGCATGAAGTACGTCTTCCCATGTGTACTTGAGTGTCTCTTCCCGTGTGTGCATGAAGTATGTCTTTCCATCTGTGCATTCCCATTTGTACTTGAGTGTGTATTCCCGTCTGTGCGTGAGTGTGTTTCTTTCAGTTTGTATGGTAATGTGTGTCGGCATGAGTGAGTGTGTGTGTGTGTGTGTGTGAGAGAGAGAGAGTGTCTGTCCCTTTGTGTGAATGTGTGTATGCGTGCGTGTGTTTGTTTGTCTTGAAATGTAAAAAAGTATCAAAAGCCTTAAATATGAATAAACACATTTTTGAGTTTGATGTTATTTCGATTTCAAGATAAAACTAAGAATTTTTCAAGTTGTCTGTAAATTAATCTCTATTTATTGTTGGAATCATCTTTTGCTGAATCGTAACATAAGTTTACAATTTATTTGGTTCTGTTCTCAAAACATTATTTTGATATAATAATCAGAGAGTCAAAAGGTTCTTAATTTTATATAAAACAACATAATCGCATTGTATTCCCTTCCTTCTTAAACTTAATCTCATTATAGATGTTAATATCCCAGCAGTTCCAACATTTCAGACAAAATTGGTCTTTTGGAGTCCAAAAAGGCACATGACAAATTTATCTACTGTTATTAAAGTTGATATGCCTCTATAAGAGGTGGACCGCTTCGGTTGAAGCATGGTCCAAAGCGTCACTCTTGTAACATACTAGACTGTCAATGATAGGGAGATTAGATTTAGAACCTCAGTCGGGTGTATTGAGGGTAGTTTAAATGGGCTTTCCACTCTCCCACCACGCAATTTACTCTAAATTCAACCTTCCTCGTCCCGAACATATCACCGTAATTAGTACATATATGTAGTGGGTGGCGTGTCTTTGTACTTAGTTAAGGGTTATGGGTTGGATTATCCACAAGGAAAGAAATTGTACCATTCATGAAATTGGGGTTTCTTACCCAGTGATGAATTCACGTCTGAGTGGCCGGCTCTTGTGTCTGTTATAGATTAATTTTTAAGTCGTGTTCTGATATGTTCAGTTGATTCAAAAAGCTCACTGAAAGTAAAAAAAACAACAAACACATGCGTAAAACCTAAGCGGAAAGAAATACGGGCCGCCAACAATATTTATAAGAGGTATTAGTAGTGGTTAAAATGACAGTTCTGGCTCACTTTCTCCCATACGGTTAACATTGATCCACCTCCTTGAATGAGGAGGATAAATTTATCCCATAAGAATAGCGTTGATCCTCCACATTCTCCCACATTGTTTCTCTTAACTGGGGAGCCGTGTCACTTTCTCGCATAAAATATCATTGATCATTGGCGGCTGAGGAAATATTATTTTGGGTGTTTGACATTTCTTTCAAGTTTTATCCTGCGCTCTCCTTACTACTGAGGTGGATTATTCTTTCTCATGCGAATAATACTTAAAATTGTCAAAGTGAGTCAGTGGCGGATCGGGAAATATTATTTGGGGGGTTGACAATGCTTTTGAGTTATAACATTGATCCTCCTCACGACGGAGTTTGGTCACTTTCTTTCACATTGTTCGTTTTCACAGGGAAGGTGGGTCACTTTCTCTCATAAGAATAGCATTGATCAGTGATGGATCAGGAAATATTATTTTGGGGGTTAACATTTTTTTTTTTTTAGTTTTGCATTGATTATCCTCACTGTGAAGATGGGTCACTTTCTCCCACATTGATAGTTCTCATTGAGATAATGTGTCACTTTTTATCATAAAAATAGTATTGTCCAGTGGCGGATCGTGGAATATTATTTTGGGTTTTTAGCTTTGACCCTTCTCACTGGATAGTTAGATCACTTTATCCCACACTTATCCTTCCAATTGAGCTTGTGGATAATTTTATCTTATAAGAATAGCATTGATCAGTGGTGGATCGTGGAATATTATTTTGTGGGTCTTAGCATCGATCTTCCTCACTAAGGAGATTTGTCACTTTCTCTCACTATTCGTTTTCAAAGGGAAGGGAACACAAATACAGTCTTCACAGGGAAGGGAACACAAATACAGTCTTCACAGTAGTATTTTAGCTACTCATGGAATCATCGCTACAATAGTTAAGGTCTTATCAATATTTTACGGCTAAAATTGTCCTCTGAACTTTCAATCTGTAAAAAAAAAATTCTCAATAAAACATATTATTATAATGGATAATTATTTAAAAACTTTCCATATGGTTGATGTACCTTTCGTTCACCCTTAAAGGGCTTACCTTGCTTGAATCCATTATGAAGCAACTTATAAGATAGGGCCATGGAGTAGTCCCCTAAAGTTAGACTGACACCTTTCAATGTTAAGAGTGTTCTTTATGAATATGTGAACTACTCGCTCCAGTGATTGTATGGCAGACAAAACTTACAATCTACATTCACCAAGTAGTAAGTTTTTTATTTGCTATCATCAAATGTGACAAAATTATCTTATTGTAAATGTTTAGATTTAATAATTTTAAATTAATAATTATTTTACTAAAGGTGCAACAACTATGATTAAAAAAAATAATTTTGGTGGCTTTGCTTCAAGATCTTGGAAGCAAACCAATTTGTTAATATTATGAATGTGAAATTTTAGGCAATATTTTCCATTTATAATTAAGAAAATATTTTTTAAAGCCATTAGAAATCCATTAACATCTGATTTTTAGCAAATCCGTTCTCGTTTTAAGTTTTCATAGGAAGGGACATATCTGGCAACTAGAAATGTTAATAAGTACATTTTGATGTATTAATATGTCAAGTCATGCTACTTACAGCTGTAACTTTTGATATATATTATCAATACCATACCAGCTTACCTTGTGAAGGAACTGGGAAAATATGGAGTAATCACTTTGACGAAACTTATAAATCGGATTTATAAAATAGGAGAATGGCCCAAGGTATTTCTACACGTAACCACGGTGACTCTAAAGAAGAAGAAGAGGTAAGCCAAGAAATGCAGTGACCACAGGACCATCAGCTTCATCTTTAATGTAAGAAAGATTGCGGCAAGAATACTCAAGAGACAATGAAAGAGAAAATAGAAAGGGCGTGGAAGAATACCAATTTGGATTCATAAAAGGCAAATAAACCATATATGCCATCAGAATAATAAGAATAATTTCAAAAGAAGTGCTGAAAGTCAAGGAAGGTATCTACATTGGTTTCATCGACTGGAAAATGGCGTTTGATAGAGTTAAATGGAAGAAAATGATGGGGATACTCAAGAAGATCAGCATAAACTGGAGGGATAGAAGCCTGATTGCAAACCTGTACCAGTAACAACGAGTGTAGGTAAGGCTGTGTTATGGAGATACCCACCGCATAGAGATAAGAAGAGAATTGAGGCAGGGATGGTGTTTGTCACCCACTCTGTTCAACTCTAATGGAGAGTGGCTGGTTATGGAAGCCCTGAAGGGACGTGACAATTTCAGAATAGGAGGACGCGTCATCAACACAATAAAATAAGATGATCTATCATTGCTGGCCAGAAATAAAGATGATGTACCACGCCACTCTCACGCTGTTTATCTACGACCACAATAGCCTAAAAAAAAGAGGGGAGTGATAACTAATTATATGAAAATGTAAAACATTTGCAGGTTAAATAAATATTTGAATTTTATTCAAAGTAACAAATAGTGTTATAACAAGTTGCATGGCCTTATAGGTCTTACTGAATTGTGTTGAAAAACAAATAAATCTAAGCAATTTATTACATGCGCAGTTCGTTTCAAAAGTTCTTATAATTATATAATATAAACTAGTCTAGAAGAGACTAATGAAATAAACAAAATAGCTGCTATTATTTAAAGAACTTTTTAAAATGATATACAAGCTTCTAAGCTTAAGATCAAATAAAATCAAAAGGATCAAAAATTTAAATTACTAGATATTACAAAAAATTGCAAAGAGCATAATGATACTCTTTTAAATGGTTAACAACGCATCAGATTCACACCAGTGAATAGATTGAACAGTTTTAAATTTAGGGAATAAATTTAAATTTAAATGTTGTACCAGATATTTACATTAAAGCACAAAGGTTTGACTTCCTGACTAAACTCAAAACTTCGTGTGACAATTACTCTCGTCACTTTTAAAAAATTAAACAAAATTCCCACATTTAAATATTTAATATTAAAATAGAAAAAGTTACGTTACAGAACTTGTAATTTTGCCTAAATTAATCAGCGAATATTAAAGTTTAAACTATATTAAACAACAAACATAAGTTACTTTAACATTAACTTCAAAGCAAAGCTGTCTTCAAAATAACCAACACAAGGAACATTATCAATTTAAATA
The DNA here is from genome assembly GCA_901482245.1 of Timema douglasi. Taxonomy (NCBI): domain Eukaryota; kingdom Metazoa; phylum Arthropoda; class Insecta; order Phasmatodea; family Timematidae; genus Timema; species Timema douglasi. Next base: position 86,803 of record CABEEJ010000599.1, read on the forward strand.
TTTTAAATTACTGATAGCAACAAAATCAAAAATTTAATATCCAACCTTAACATTGCAAAACATAAAAATAACCAAAAATGTGACTATCTCAATTTAAGCCAAGAAAATACAAAAATACTGGCGCCCAAGCGGCAACAGGAAGCATTAAGTGCTCCATAACAGAATTTATGTTTAAAAATAAAAGTGTTTAGCAAAACATTACCGATGCTTACACTGACAGATTTCCATAACAAACTAATCCAAAGCATTTTAAGAAATTCAAACCCATCGCAGCAATTTATATTTTTTTAGCTTTAAACAAAGTTATTATAAGCCATACTGGCTAGATAACGTCCTAGTCCTGAACAGGACTTCTCGTGGAAGTGTCCAAAGTAAATGCCTTCGATATTGTGTGTGGTCTCTCGTTATATAGGTCTAGTTGCAGCGTGGGAAGGTGGGAGTTCTCCTTTATTATTACGTCACTCGCTAAATTCAAGTGGAGAAACTCCGTTGTGTTCGTCACGTGGATTGGGTTCTTGTTGTCTTGAACATCTGCCGCTGCATTCGACTAGTTTCCAAACATGAACTCCATGACACAAGAAGAGCAGGTGTAGGGCTATGCTTGTTAGGTCACGTACGCCAATCCAGGTGTCCAAACATATGAGTGGTCTTATAATAGTACAGTATTGGCCAATCAGGCTTTCTTCGTTGTAACATCAGGGTGCGACCCAATTGTAGCGTATTTTGGACTTCTCTTCATTCTAACATTCGTGGTGAGCAGGCTGGACTTGCACGTTGGTCTACACCAGGCAGATACACGCGTGAGTAAATACCTGTACATGGCATAGTAAGATCGTGATGTGTAATAAGGCTGGATGTCTATGAGTATAAGATTATTTGGGGTAGTATTTTAAGCTGGCTGGTTCTATTGATATTTCTATTACAGTATGTATATGAATATTAGCTTGTTTTGGGGCGGGGAGTAACATTGTCATATTAGCAGTCCACGCTAATGTTACAATGAGTTGCAAGAAATGAGGGATTGGTTACTGGAGCTAGGAAGAAGATAATACAATGAGATCAAAATTGAGAAGTTAAAAGTGATAATGATTTCAAAAAATGAAGAGTCACCGAAAATCAAAATTAGAAACCAGGAGTTGAAAAACATAAAGCAATTCAAGTACTATACCTGGGAAGTCTGCTGACAAAGAATGCTTATTGTACCAAGGAAATTATGTTAAGGATTGCTACGGTCAAGGAAGCTTTCAACAACAAGAGTTTACTGCTGATAAGCAAGTTGAGTTTGAAACTGAGGAAGAAACTGATGAAATTTTACAATTGGAGCATTCCGCCATATGGAGTAGAAACTTTGACTCTTAGAAATATGTAAAATAAATACTTGGAGAGTGTTGAGACTTGGTGCTGGAGAAGGATTGAAAAGATTAGACAGACAGACAGTGTGACAAATGAAGAAGTCCTAAGAATAATGTGTGAGAAGAGAACAATGTTTAATTTAATTCTCCAGCACAAAGCAAAATGTACTTGGCAAATGCTTAGCAGGAACTGTCTTCTGTACAACGTCTTAGAATGAAAGGTTGAGGAAAAGAGGAACTTAGGAAGGAGGATTCAAATTGTACATGACAAGAAGGAAACATTCTTGGAGCTGTAGGAGGAGATGGAGGACAGGGCCTATTAGTGGTACAAGTTCATTGACAAAAGAACTGGACCCGTGGTAAGACTGAACACCTAATAATAAATACTAATCAAAACCTATAAAATAACAATAATTTAGTAAAATGTTGTTTTTTCCACAAAATTATTATTATTATTATTATTAGCACCGCGTCTTACTAACCGTTCGGGTTATACGCATTTACGCTAATGTGTAATGATAGGGTGATTGTGAGATGAAATGAAGGACCTACAGTTTAACGTGGAATAGAACCACGGTGGAGACCTGGCATTCCCCACATTCACAAGATGTCTTGTCAGAGGTGAAGGAAGGGTTTGGTAATCAGATAAATTTTAGCCGGGACCGAGGATTGAACCCCGGCCGCCAGCACAGAAGTCTGACACCTTACCCCTAGACCACCAGGTCACCCTTTTCCACAAAAAAAAAAGTATTTCGGTTTTACCCTAAAGGTTCATTTTAAGGAAGACAGACACTAGCCACAGCACACATTTCCCTCCTAAAGTAAACGGAAGCAATGCACTATGTAAGAGTTAAGCTAAGCGAATATTGTGTAGTTCATTAATCATATTTATGGGTGTAGAAACGTTTTTAGTCTAAAGGAGAGGGGCAGGGGCAAAATATCGTAATGTTAATACTAAGTTAGATTGAGTAAAAAAACACATACGTGAAAATATACATGCATCGTTGCACAATATTTCCTGAACCCTTCCTCCCCTTGTACAAGAGAGAGTGGGAGGGGAGCACTACCCATGATCCTTCATATATCTCTAGCATTTATGATAAGATTTACATGTTTTCAGTTATTTTTTGGAGCATCTATATTTACTATCAAACATGATCTCTGATTAACTAGCCTAATTATAAAACAAACTCGTCGCTGAGGACAACCACTGCAAAAATTATCTTGCTTTATGAGGGAATTACTGCTGAAATATAGTATAACTCGATTAATCAAAACTCTAAATCATTTAGGTTGATAAAACATTTTGTTAAATTAAAACTATGCTATTTTTACAATTGTGTTAGGAACAAGACGAACATTTTTGAGGTGAGTTAGTACTTTTTGTATTGTCTATCTCCCCTACAAGCTGATATACATAATACAAGAAAAGGGGATCGTAAATAAGATGAAGGATTAGGACATGAGGTTTATCACAAAATAAAATTCTAACCAAACTATATATACATATTTAGTTCTAGCCATACATGTACATATTTAGTTTGGCCCTTGCCAATTTTTGAGCTATGCATCCCTGTTCTAATACGTAAATCTCACAATATATTGGATTACAAGTTGAGCTTCGTGTATTGCAAGTGCCTACTAGGGAGAGGCCGGGGGGGGGG